>CAXHJY010001532.1:0-7500 GCA_964016885.1 Eledone cirrhosa | reverse complement strand
TATAAAATCTATATTCTTAGTTAGCTTACCTGTGACCCCACTACATCTTTTATGCACCCATACTTTGCATTTGGGACATAAAATGGAGTTTCTGCCTACTCCTTTCCTACACACTGAGCCTGGCCATTTCCCAGATGGGACCGGTGCCCTATTTTCCTTCCTACAAACTAGAACTTTAGTCTTAGACGAGTTAACTTTAAGGCCTTTTGATTCTAGGCCATGCTTCCATGTTTGGAATTTCTTCTCTAGTTCAGCCATTGATTCAGCTATGAGCGTTAGATCATCTGCGTATAAGAGTTCCCATGGGCAACCAGTCTTGAACTCCACTGTTATAGCCTGAAGGGCAATAATAAATAGTAGGGGGCTAAGAACGGAGCCCTGATGAACACCGACTTTTACGCTAAACTCTTCACTATATTCGCTGTTAATTCTAACCTTGCTGACTGTTTCTTTATACATGGCTTGTATAGCTCTCACAAGCCATTCATCAACACCTAGTTTTCTAAGAGCCCACCAGATAATGGAGCGGGGGACTCTGTCAAAGGCTTTCTCCAGTCAACAAAAGCTAAGTATAGGGGTTTACTTTTAGCTAGGTACTTCTCCTGTAGTTGTCGTACAATGAAAAGGGCGTCTGTGGTACTTTTACCTGACACAAACCCGAACTGCATTTCATCTAGATCAATTCGTTCTCTGATTAGTTGCGCTATTACTTTTTCTGTGACCTTCATGACCTGGTCGATTAATTTAATGCCTCTATAGTTACCCCTATCTAGGGCATCTCCTTCACCCTTGTAGTATATATATATATATATATATATATATATATATATATATATATATATATATATATATATATATATATATTTAAAGGTTAAACAAGTTTCAATGAATAAATCAAAGAATGAGTTTTACAATAGATTGAAACCACTCGACAAGGAATCTTAAAAATCTTAAAAATAAAAAACTCTCTTGCATTTTTAAACTATTTTATTTTATATTGGGCACTGTTATGATCGCAAACAATTCATTATTTCACTTTTTATTTTGAATCTAGTCGTTATCCTTAGGATTCATGAAGTTTTGACTTGTATATTTATAGTATATATCTATTAAATGATCCTATTATAATAATTGATTTAAAACATTAATTTTAACAATATTATCAGTAACTTATTTATTGTATTGTATTATGTTATGTCTAATTGAGAGGTATAATCTTAATCTTTAGACAATATAATCTTTGTGTATTTTTTGATAAACGCATATATATAATTTAATAATCAAACTTTATTAAAGTTTGATTATAAGGCCTGTTGATCCTTAAGGCATTCAAATTGTTAATCTTAAAATTCTTTAAAAATTATAACTAATTATTTTCTAAATTATATAATGTAAACTATTTTCAATATAATATAAATAATTTAATATTATATAATAAATTTAGTAAAGTTTACCTTCGTGAGGATGTAAAAACATTGTTTTCTTTCTCGTGTTTGTAAATCCTTTAAATTTGATTTCATAAAATTTGATTTTATAAATTAAATATGATAGTATACTTTAATATTAATACTGATATTTATTAACTTTTATAACCTAAAATATTATTCATTACTCTGAACTAACTTAAATTAAATGATTTGTATGTTAACGGTCAACCAGATACGTTTGGATATATATTGATATATAGATAATTATCTAAAGACTTGTTATTAACCTTCATAAGCATACACCCAATTATATTTAAAATCTCGATTGATAAATACTTTTAGATAATTCAATAATTCAATGAATTGAGTTTTTTCTAAAGCTAAGCCCAAATGTTGTTCTATATAGAAATATACAATTAATATCTCCCTATATATTACACTATATAAGTTATTCCTCTTTATCTCTCTCTCTGTAATCAACTCTCCTTTGTTTTCTATGCTCCTACTAGCTATATTATCCCCTCATCTGTTTTTTCTCTATGCCTTTCTTGTCTTTCCTCTTTCTTCAGTAATTTAAATTATTTGAATATTTAACAGTTATATTGCTCTTATATATTTTTAAATTTTATATATGTGGTCGCTCTAATTGTGGAACCTGCACTCACCTCATTGAAGGCAACACGTATACATTTAAATCAGGACAGAATTTTACTGTAAAAAATCACTTCACTTGCTCATCAAAAAATCTAATTTATGCCATTAAATGTAAAGGATGCAATGAAGATTATATAGGACAAACTAAACTCACACTCAGAAACAGAATGACAGTTCATCGCCAACAATTACGAGATCCAACCACGAGACAGATACCACTAAGTGCACATCTAGACATTTGCGCAAGTAATAAGACACCCAAATTCCAAGTCTTCCCATTTTACCTTTGCGCTAACAATACAACAGAACAAATGCGAATAAATAAGGAAAATATGTTTATTCAAAAATATAGACCAACATTAAATAAGGTTTAATATACATTATGTCAACACCACAATATGACATACACACACACACATAACACCTTCTACTTTAGAAAATAAAATCCCGAACTAAATAAACCTTAACATACGTTTGCACTGACAATACAACAGCAAACACGAATAAGGAAAATATGTTCATTCAAAAATATTCCTACTAAAGGAATCACTTTCCTACACAACCACATACACACACACACACAATATATATATATATATATTCTCTTCATCTTAACATGCTAACCATACTCCCACACACATAACATCCATACACACACATAACAACCCCCACACCTACAACTCCCTCCCCATTTCTACTAATAGAACCACTTTCCTACACACATATATATATACACACACACAAAATATATATTCTCTCCATCTTAACATACTCGCACACACACACATAACACCCATATACACACACACACAACTCCCTCCCCCATCTCTACTAATAGAATCATCTTCCAATACACACATACACACACACACACACACACACACACACATACACACAAATAAACATACATAGAAAATCTGAACTCTGACACCCCAGCGAACTAACACACAACTCCCTCCCCCATCTCTACTAATAGAATCATCTTCCAATACACACATACACACACACACACACACATACACACAAATAAACATACATAGAAAATCTGAACTCTGACACCCCAGCGAACTAACCATATTCACTGAACCAGAACAATTCTCTCAATCCCTTTTCTCTTGACCACTAACTTTCCATTGTCATAACATTCACTATAAAGACTACAGAATAGTTTTCCAAATAAGGGCGCAAAAATGTAATGAAAACTTGTTCACGTGACAGCCAAATTTCATTTATAACCAACCAAAAAAAAGCCTTCGTGAGCCTCCTTTTTTCAAGTAAAAAGAAATTCAAACACTCATATATGAAAAAACAACCTGTGACAACCCCCACCCCCCACCCCCGCTCTATTTGAAGAACTATTGTAACGCGAACTGGCGCGAAATTTATTATAATTATTGACAAACCAATCAAATTACTTCTCGAAAAACCTGGCATTTCGAGCCACTTTTTCCATATAAAACAAGTAACATTCAGAGACCAACCAGATGTGAGAAAAACCACAGACCCTCCATCTCAACTCACCTTTTGAAAAGCAGAAGAACTGCGAAACCGGTAAAGGAACCAAATAAATATATATATTTTTTTTTTAAATAAGACTCCAGTTGCATTTTCGATTTCATCTCTTTTTCTTTATACTTTCACTCGTGTAGGACACCTCGGTTATTTTTCCTTTTGTAAAAAAAAAAAAAAAAGAAAACCTCACTTTCTAATATATATATATATATATATATATATATATATATATATATATATATATATATATATATATATATATATATATATATGAAAAATATGGGGAGAAGAATACTGCATGGGTGCATATGGATTACATATTATAAAATTAGTCCCTCATCAGTGATTTGCCAACGATCATTGGTATTTCATCGCATTAAAAATCATATACCTAACGTTGGTGCGAGCAATAACTAAAATAAGTTATTGGGACAAGTGAAACGCGTAAAGCGAGTGAGACAAGTAAACAACACAGGGGAAAGCTAACCGAAGATGGAAAGAAAAACAAGCAACATGGTTATTCGGTCAGCATAAACTGGGAGAATTCATGAGCGTGTAAGAACAGACCTTTCACTTGTGAATTTGATGTGAGAAAGAAGGAAAATCGGATTCGTAGCGAACGGGAGGAAGTGAGAAGGGGAGAAACAGAGGGTGAGTGAGTGGAAGTGCGAGGAAGAGGTCAGTAGAGAGAAAGTGTTAACTGACATGACAGAGGGGACGAAAGAAAGTAAGAGAAACAGGGAGAACGAGGGAGCAGTAAGAGAGAAAGAGAGAAACATAGAATCGCAGTTTATGTAAATATATGAAAAATATGGGGAGAAGAATACTGCATGGTTGCACATGGATTACATATTATAAAATGAGTCCCTCATCAGTGATTTGCCAACGATCATTGGTATTTCATCGCATTAAAAATCATATACCTCACGTTGGTGCGAGCAATAACTAAAATAAGTTATTGGGACAAATATATATACATAAATATTATATATAGATATATACATAAATATTATATATATATATATATATATATACTTAAATATTATATATATATATATATATACTTAAATATTATATATATATATATATATATATATATATATATACATAAATATTATATATATATATAAATATTATATATATTATATATATATATATAAATATTATATATATATATATATATATATATATATATATATATATATATATACATATATATATAATATTTATATATATATATATATATATAATATATATAATATTTACATAAATATTATATATATATATATATATATATATATATATATATATATATATATATATATATATATATATATATATTATATATTATATATATATATACATAATTATATATATATATATATAAATATTATATATATATATAAATATTATATATATATATAAATATTATATATATATTATATATATATACTAGCATTAAAGCCCGGCGTTGCTCGGGGTCAGTAAGTTACCAAAGTTAGGTTGCACCACCCATTTTATGGCAGCACTTTTTTGTCTGCCAGGCACTGGGTGAATGAATTGGAGACCTGGACTGCCGAAGCAGGAGCTTCGCCAACAGTGCCAATTGTAGTTTTGCCTATGGATATTATCTCTGTGCAAAGAAGTGTTGAAATTTATTGTTTCACAGTACTTGCGCAACACACGCATAGACGATGCCAGCCGAACAACAGAGCTGCGATGGAGTTGTTCAGCATGGTTGTCTAATGTGTATTTTCTAAATTTATGACAGTAGGGAGGGGTGTGATATGGGGGAGAGTTAGCTGCTGTTTCTAGCAGGTTTAGTGACCTCATAGAGGATATTATTGTGTATAGTAAATGAACTGATACTTCTTTCTTCCATGTTCGTTGATAGTTGTTTTAAAAAAGATTTATCGCTATTTGTTTTGTTGTTGAATAAATTTAACTGTTGCTTTTGAATAATTGTTGTTTCGTATGAAATGTAATAAGTTCTCTTTGTCATTGAAGTAAATAAATGTTTGACCGTTCCACACTCAAAAACAAACGTTCTCTCTCTCTCTTAAAGTTTGTAAGTTTAATCGTATATAAGAGAAAGTTGCAGCATGTATGTAGTTTTATCGAATTTTAAGGGGGGGTAGAGAGAGGGGTAAAGCGTCATGTATTTAGTTTTATCGATTATTTCCATAATTGTGGGTGAATTTGAATGAAATAAATAGTCGTTAACCTAAGTTAGTCCATTTACAACATTCTTACAGACGTTGAGTCGAATCGGTTTGAAATTGTGCAAATGTATAAACATGGAACATGCACACACACACACACACAATAACAACAATCTGCCTTTTATAGATAATGATATTATGTATATATATATATATATATATATATATATATATATATATATATATATATATATATATATATATATATATATATATATATATATATTATATATGTTATATACATATATATTATATATATATATATATATACATATTATAATATATATAATGTATAATAAACAATACAATATAATTACCTCATTACCAGAGGTTTCCCGAATAAGACGAATACAAAAATCGTTCTCATTCGTTCGTCAGACAAGGCAATTTAAAACATAGTGAAATATGTAGCTCTGTAACTTACATAGAGCACTCTTCACTCCTATGACTTTTTCAATTTTCAACGGAAACTTCAATATTTATATTATATATATATATTATATATATATATATATATATATATATATATATATATATATATATATATATATATATATATATATATTATATATATATATTATATATATATATATATATATATATTATATATATATATATATATTATACGGGGTAACAAATTATTGTTATAGGTAGTCCACTTAGGTGTAGTCCAGTTATGGTACTCCGAGTAGCGGATGATATCAAGCTTGGCTAAGTTTGACTCAACAAGGCGTTTCCACAGTGATGCTGCGAGTACGCTGTAATTCCTATGTTGTAAACACTTGGAGTAATGATAAATCAGGAAAGAAGAGTGACACGGCTACTTAACAACAAGTTAGAAAGATCTATCTTCTGCAGACACAGGATCGCCACTAAATTCACAAGATTTAAACTTCCGAGAATCGAACCGACGTAACCTAGCTTTCAACTTAGGATACCCACTACACTGCACAAACCACCACAGAAATATAATCATTAAGTACATTCTAGCCTTCTTAGTTCTATACCACACTAATGTCTGTAAGTACCTCATCAACCCATAAGCATATCTCTTCTCAGCTGCTGTCAGCACTTGAACCTAAATCCAAGACCATTTCAAAATACTACTACAACAGAACTTTACCTTCCTCTTGTTATAATTATAGTCAGCATGTTTTCTCTTTATATGTATGTATATATGTGTATGTATATATATATATATGTTTGTGTGCATGTATGTATATATATATATTGCCTCCTTAACCTTTGTATTAACTTGCCTATTATATTGCTACTCTGTTAATGTTGTCTTATACATGTATGTTATTGATGATGAGAAAGCTAGACAATCCTTTCATCTAATATAGACCACACAAATCTCACTACAGTGATAAATTCTTCATCTGTCAGATAATAAACGATTCTTACGGCCGCCAGACCTAAATTGTTTAAAGACACCGGCTTATCTTTACACTAGATATAACACACCCCATGACAGCTTTTACATGTCAATTTTATACATCTGCCTCATGTCAGCTAGTTTTACACGCTAAAATAGTAGATATACTATACTTCCCACCTAGATTGATGTTGTGATTATTTCAAATAATTTACTGCTAACATTGTTAGTATTGTTGTTATTGTTCTGATTGAATGCCATTACTACTATATATAGTAGTCATGCCTGTATATTCTTTTCATTCTCG
>CAXHJY010001531.1:20000-82500 GCA_964016885.1 Eledone cirrhosa | reverse complement strand
AGACGCCTGTGTTAGTATCGGTAAAGCGTCGATCACCCTGCTTCGCGGTATAGAGTTACGGTCCCTTGCGTTCTGAGTTCAAATCCCGCCGAGGTTAGCTTTGCCTTTCATCCTTACGGGGTCGATAAAATGAAGCACCAGTTATACACTAGGGTCGATTTAATTGATTGTCCCGTTGTACATACGGATCCAGGAAAAAACTCACTAAAAAAATAATTGTTTCTACTATTGGCACACGGCCAGCAATTACTCAGTACATTACTGGTACTTTATTTTATCGACCCCGTAAGGATGAAAGGCAAAAAATAATGATTTCTGATTTTAGGCACAAGGCTAACAATTTGAGGATAAAAATGGTGATTAGATAGACCCCAGTGCATTACTGGTACCTTATTTATCAATCCCGTGAGGATGAAAGGTAAAGTTAACCTCGGCGAAATTTGAACTCAGAACGTAAAGAGCCGTAACTATATGCCGAAAAGTATGTTGTCCGACGCTCTACCGATACTGCCAATCCACCGCCCTATATACTTCACACAGAAATAATAAACCCACATTTTGTCCCGTTGAAAAGGGACAAATTATTTATGAAAAGGGGTAAATTATTTAAGACATATCTATAAAATTATAAGAAAATCCATTAAAAACATTTAAAGTATGTTTTTTTTTCCCCCCGATGTCTTTTGACCTCGCCAAAACTGTAGCTTTGTTATGCCTGTGGTTTTATTCCCTTGGAGAGAACGTTTAAATTGATTACACCTGCCATCCCTTCAAAACTAATCGAGCCAACAAGGATGCCTTCAAGTAGCCACTCGACCTGCAAAAAATAACAGTTAAATTTTCCTTAAATCACACCCAAGTATGACTAGCTCGTTAGACAATGACGTGCAAAAAAAAATCGAGATAGAAAGTTTTTGATTAAAGGCTTGCTTTTGATCAGGACTGATTTGATGTTAAACATCATGATTAATATTATCATCAAACTGTGTTGCCTGGTAACAGGCTCGGGTCAATATCGACTACACGCCTCTTCCAAAATGTGTGGCTTGTGTCAATGTGAAATTATTTTTATTGTTTAATCCACGCCGAAACTAGGCCTCCAGTTTTACATTAGCTATATCTCAAACATTGCCCTCTATTAATTCTTGCCAAGAATTTAGAAAAAAAAAAAAAAAAAATTTAGCTGCCTTGTCCTCACCCCTCCCTTTACGATGGAGAATTACCAATTGATAAACAAAAACTATGAATGAACAAAAAGTATGAATGAACTTTAATAGTATTTAGTACTACAAGCAGTGGGATGATAGATACAATAGTGACGGACGTAATTGTTTTGCAGTATTTAATTACATATTTTTACGTGCTGACTTCAAATTTCGTCTAATTAATGCTAATGTAAGAAATCAATATTATTTGGTATTATTATTCGATAATTGGAGAGTAGAAACGGTATAAAGAAGTAACTGACTTATAGTATTTCATTTTCTTTCTTTTTTTTTTCTGAATTCAAATTTCACTGATCATTATACGAGGATGGTGGATTGGCAGTATCGGTAGAGCGTCGACCAATAAGCTTTGTGGCATATAGTTACAGCCCTTTACATTATGAGTTCAAATCCCACCAAGGTTAACTTTGTCTTTCATCCTTACGGGGTCGATGAAATAAAGTACCAGTAACGCACTGGATCCGATTTGATTGACTTTCCCCTCCTCAAAATTGGTGGCCTTGTGCCTAAATTAGAAACAATTATTATAGTGGCGGTCGACTTATCGACACTTGCAAGACTTGCTTTCCATTTTCCCACCTACTGCTTAATCAATAAAAATAGTATTTATAAGTAGAGTTTAAGTCAATAATAAATGACCAAGAGAAGGTTAGACGATTGATACAACATTAAGATTAAAATCCTTAACACAATAAATGTTAGAAATTAGAAGAATGTTAATTTACCATAACCTGAAAGTGTCAAATCTTTGTTCTCTATCTCTGTGTCTCTCGATATCTCTCTCTGTCTGTATCTGTCTCTCATTATCTTTTTATCTCTCTCACTCAACCACATCAATTTTGACTTTCATGTCCCTCCCCGCCTTCTCTACTTTGTATATTACTATTTCGCCGCCGGCAGTCTAGATCTGTCTGTGTGTGGTATTTGTTCATAGCCCAGCTTCGGTAACTTACTGTCACAAAACCATTTAACGTTAACGTCGATGTTCTGTGTTTTCGCGTCACTATCTCTGGTTTAGTAGTATAATTACTATGTTCTTTTGGCTATACAAATTACGAAAGCTGAACTGACCCGCTGACCTTCTCACATATTTTTTTCTTGATACTACTTAGTGATATTAAGCAGCTCCCGAGTAAGTATTAATTGTTATTATCGTAATTTTCATTATATATTTAACTAGATGTTTATGTCTATTTTGGGGTTAATCTTTTTTTTTTTATTCGCAGATGTGTGTAAGTGTAAAATGAAAATAAAATATAAACACTGATTTTATGTCATATCACTTTTCTACCACCGTAATAAAAATTATCTAATATTTATTACTCAGCTCAATATATTTATATTTAGTATTAGATGTTTTCTCAAAATATCGTATTCTAATCTTTTCATTTGATTCAAGAAACTATGAATTCAGTTGTATCGGCCCCCTTTCTTTTCTTCCTTTACACCTATCATTCATTCATTACTGAATGAAAATATAAATACAAATATAAACATATATAATAAATATAATTAATTATTGCTAGGTACCTCAGAAATATAATGCTCAAAAATAAATTATCCAAGCGAGAAAAAAAACAAAAAAAAAAAAACGAAAACAATATCTTTCTTTATCACTGTTTTTTAAATTGTTACATTTGTATTATATTATGTATTATATATGAAATATATGGAGACACGAAAAAAAAAAACCAAGAAAGAAATGTTTTTTTCCACTGAAATCGAGTGGGTTGTTCTATAACTTTACCTATTTTGTTTTCATTAGCATAGTATCGCTATCCACTTCATCATATATCAGAACATCTAATTATTTTGCTTTTGCAGTGAAATAGTTGTACACAACTCTCTATAAGTAACCGCCTTTTCAATCAATGTTTCGCTATTTCGATTGGTCTATCTATTTTGCACTCATATAAATTATTCATTCATACTACAGTTATTGATTTTTCTTTCGACAACCTTCATTTATAAAATCGTATATATTATAAATAATTGTCTTTGTGATATTTCAAAAGTAAAATTGCTGGTTATAAAGACACGAGTTGATGAGAAACCTCAGCTAGTTTTCACATAGCCTATGAGTGACATTTATAACATTAATTGACGGAGTGTCGGATCGTCACCCCAACTAACCCCTATGTTTTCCCCCCAGTTATTAATAGTTCAACCAGGCAGTGTATTAACAAAAATCGTTAGCGCAACAGACTAGATGCCTCGCGGCATTTAGTTACGGCTCTCTACGTTCTGGTTTCAAATCTCGCCGAAGTCAACTTTGCTTTTCATCCTTCCGAACTCGATAAAATATAACACCATTAAAGTACTGTTACACATAATCGACTTTCTCTTCCCCTAAAATTGATAGCATTGTTCTAAAATTAGAAATCATTATCAATAGCTCGATCTTAATTGTTAGTATGTATATACTTCCAAATATGCTGATTACAGATATGAAAAAGTACATTTTTTACATATTTTTGTTTGGGGGGAAGGGGGTTCAAATCCCGGCGAGGTTAACTTTGCCTTTCATTCTTACGGGGTCTTTAAAATAAAGCACCAGTAATGCACTGGAGTAATTGCTGGCCTTGTTTAAAAAGTAGAAACAATTATTATAGAAATACACGCCACCGATTTCACTGGGAAATAATTTTTTCGTGTTTTTTTTTTTTCGTTTTTTTTTTTTTCATTTTCGTGTGCTATTAATTAAATTTCCCTCCTAATATGCTGCAAAGGACTTTTTCCAGCAGAAAAGGGAGCACCTTTGGATCCCCCCCCCCCCCCGGAGTTTTCTTTGCTCATTTTCCACTTGTTTATATTTATATATTATTTCTTTTTTTTTTTTTTCGTGTCCTGCCAACTAATTTTAGTACCAAACATACCGCAAAGCCGTTGGGGTTGGGAAGTAAAGAGCACTCCGGGAGGAGGGCAATTCCGAAGGTCCCCCTTCACTCTCTGTTTCCCGGAACAAAAAAGTCATTTGCAGCATGTTCGCATGTAAGATTAGTTGGTAGAACACAAAAAAAAAAAAAACGAGGGGGGAAAAATGGTAAATAAAACTTGGGGTGAGGGAAGGGGGTTCCGCCTCCTCCCTATTCCGGGGGCGGGGAAGCGATTTGCAACGTATGGGATAAGTTTAATTGATAACAAAAAAAAAAGAGGAAAAAATATTTCCCACTGAAATTAGTGGAGGTTAACTATGAATTTATCTTTGAATTCATCTTTGATTTAGATATTTTTATTGAAAGAAATAATACACAAGTTCAAAGCATATTCTATACAAAAATTACATATTACTGAGGATAGGGAAAGTCAGCGATATCATCACGAAACATGTTATAGTAATTAGCAACAGATGCAGGTTGGACACTGCTGTCCTATTTGGGATGCAACAATTGTCAACAGTTTTGCCTGGCCTTTTATAGTTGAATGATTAACAGACCTAGGTACTATTACAGTGCATGCTGAGGTATTGAAATACTAAAAATACTGGAATTTGACAGGTCCATAACATATCTCAACCAATGGCTTTTGAGACATGAGCTGAAAAGGGTCATTTATGTCTTAGGAAAGAGGCACAGTGGGATAAACATGAGATGAGCTGAGGTAGGGTGATTTCCTCCAGTTATAATTGTTTCTACTTTTGGCACAAGACCAGCAATTATCTCAGGGTACTACTGGTGCTTTATTTTATTGACCCCGCAAGGATGAAAAGCAAAGTTAACCTCAATGGCATTTGAACTCAGACCATAAAAGGACGTAACTCTTTGCTGCAAAGCATGGCATCAGACCCTCTACCGATACTGCCAATCCCAGTCATAATGCTAATCTGTAATACAGCTGAAAGGTTGCTATTTTGTTTTCCCATCAATGTGAATATGATAGCAAGACATATGAATTAATACAAAACGTAGGGAACATTTTCCATAATTCTGTTTTCACTTTCAATAAATTCCCTTTTTCCCATTTTCACTTTTGATAAATCTATTTTTCCCATTTAATTGTATTTCATGAGTAAATTGCAATAAATTATATTGCAAATACTTTGAAAACGGTGAAAACAAAACTATGCGGCAGGCCATAAAAAAGTAGTTTGTAACCCTTGACTTAAAGCTGCCTGGCTACTTCAAGAGTTCAATTATTATCATGAAGAGACATTCAGCAAGTGTCTTTATGTGTTCTGTTGGCATAGTATAAAGATATTTCAGGTGTAAAAAAAAAAAAAAAAAAAAAAAAAAGGGCAAGACAAATTTTTTAAAATAATTGTTTCTACTTTAGGCACCAGGCCAGCAATTACCCAGTGTATTACTGGTACTTTATTTTATCGACCCCGTAGAATAATGAGAAACTATGATAATCTGATCGACCTTCGTTATTTCTATCTTCTTCACCCATTTATTCCTGAGTGTCATGGGGCCAGAGTCCTCAAACACTACTTCCTGCGGGTCCTGTCAGAAGCAACTATCTCCAACTGATCTGGCTGGATCCCTAGGTGAGACCAGCCAAGCTGGATGTTATCCAACCATGTTGCTCATTGGTTTTGCTTGTATAATCTGTCCAATGATTCTTTTCCGAGACATTCTAACAACATGCTCATAGAATCGGAGCTGTGATCTCTCAATGCGGAGAAGTAGCAGCTCTAACTGGAGTGACTCTCTGATCTGAGCTACACACACTATCATTAAAATAATGAAAGCTTTTTTTATTAGATGACAGTTGTATTGTAAACTTTTCTATACAATGTTTCACCCACGTTTGACCACTCCATGTTTCCGGTTGATTATACTTGATCCAGCTATTTAGAGCATACACCCATGATGGGATCTACAAACTGATAGGAATGATTTACAGTACCATAGCTATAACCAAAGGGTCTTTGGAGTAACATTACTTGATAGTGTGTGTAGCTCAGATCAGAGAGTCACTCCAGTTAGAGCTGCTACTTCTCCGCATTGAGAGATCACAGCTCCGATTCTATGGGCATGTTGTTAGAATGTCTCGGAAAAGAATCATTGGACAGATTATACAAGCAAAACCAATGAGCAACATGGTTGGATAACATCCAGCTTGGCTGGTCTCACCTAGGGATCCAGCCAGATCAGTTGGAGATAGTTGCTTCTGACAGAACCCGCAGGAAGTAGTGTTTGAGGACTCTGGCCCCATGACACTCAGGAATAAATGGGTGAAGAAGATAGAAATAACGAAGGTCGATCAGATGAATAATGAGAAACTATGATAATAGTTTCTCATTATTCATAGGTCAAGATTGTTGTTGATCTAGGTCGACTTTACCAATAATGGCAGTTTCCAAGGTTACTGCTTTTTTGTCAGTATTATCAAATTCCAACAACTCCAAATTGTTTCCTGACCTGTCAGCATGATTTATTTTTGTTTAAATATTTAGCTTTTGTAAGTTTCATGGTTGGGATTATTGAGTCACACCTTGTAAAATATTTGTTGAACAAATATCATAATGGTATTGATATCTCTGAATTGTTGCTTCAGTTGAGTCAATATTCACAACTTTTCTCATGCCAATACTATGATAAATGCACCCAGTACACCCTGTAAGGTTGTTGACGATATGAAGGACACCCTGCTGTAGATACCATGCCAAAAGGGTGGAGAGAACTCTTTAGTAGTGTCAGTGGTACAACAACTTCTCTAGTGTTGGTGATCTACATGATAAGTACACTCTGTAAAGTGGTTGGTGATAGGAAGGGCACTCAATCATACAAAACTTTCTAAAGAGTCATGAGGACTCTTCAGTTGTGCCATAGATATGACAACCTCCCTAGTGTTGGTTCCATGGTAAAATGCACTTGATCTGGTGCATGATTGTATGTCAGGCCCCGACCCACTTGGAGGTCAAAGGCTCTGCTTGGGTACTGACCTGTTTGTGGTGATACATTCAGTCTCTGCAAGCAGTGAAAAATGGATGTCAAACAATAATGATGATGATATATATTGTGTGTGGTATTTTGTTAATGCACCAGCTGCTCTCAGGATACTAAAACGAAACTATATTATAGTTTGGAGTCTTTTTTGTGTTCCCACACTAATCCATTTATCCACTATGTAACATATTGTGTCTAGTCTAACATAAAAATTCGTACTTGCAACATACATTTTGTAAAATCATTGAGTGTGGGGAAAACAGCGACCCTACGCGATATCTAATTGTCTGTCTCATTAAAATTATTGTATATATATATATAATATATATATATATATATAATAGCTTTCACCGTATTTTTTGACTAAAGAAATTTTAGTCTGATAATGGGGTTTAGAACCCTCAGATAAATGGAAAAAGATGAGTATTGACGTACATGGAAGTCGAACCCACATCTTTGGTTATCCAGACCACTGTGCTACCATTTACACCAATACATCACCCTGATGTGTTGGTGTAAATGGTAGCACAGTGGTCTGGATAACCAAAGATGTGGGTTCGACTTCCATGTACGTCAATACTCATCTTTTTCCATTTATCTGAGGGTTCTAAACCCCATTATCAGACTAAAATTTCTTTAGTCAAAAAATATGGTGAAAGCTATTCTATTTTCTAATTTCAAACCTGCTCACTGTTTCAAAACATATTTTATTTAATATATATATATATATATATATATATATATATATATAAAAGTTAAGAATAACATGGTTGGCAAAACAAACAAGGAAATTTATTTATAGTCTTACAATTGTTTCCATGGTAGATTTGTCTCTAAATTGCTAAATACTGGAGAAGTAAAAATCAACTTACAATACATTTATAGACAATTCTACCATGGAAACAATTGTAAGACTATAAATAAATTTCCTTGTTTGTTTTGCCAACCATGTTATTCTTAACTTTTTTATTACTCCAAGATATATTTACATAGGAATACAAGCACAATTGTCACCATAGTAAACATCTTGTTGAGTCACACATTACCGTGTGCTTAAACTGTCCATGAGACGTTGTTTTCGCAAACTCTTATCGGATTGCCTTTAACAATTTATTGTTATTCTACATATATATATACCATTTATGTTATGTTAGTTACCAATGGGTAACTATGATGCAAAAAAAACTAAAGCACTTGACGTTGTGCAGATTATCCATCATAGATGTAGTATCCCATGGCTGTTGCAGGGACTGGGTTAAATATTGATTAAAAACATCAGAAGGCCGGGTGGGAAACTTTCTTTAAAATTTTAATTTCACGTAAACATTACATAATTCAATGGCCCAGATTTACATTAAGGGTACATGTGTCTGTGGAATGCTTGGCTATTTATATGTTAATTTCATGAACAGACTGTTATGTTGATCGAACCACAGGGACACTCATTGTTGAAAGCGTCTGAACACATTTGCTATTTGCAGTATAACAATAGTTATACAGTTGAAATTCATCATGTATATTTATGGTTAAAAATTCATTGTTTGTTTTGATATAGTTCCAGCTGAATGTACTAACTCATAATGTTTACATAACTTGCACATAACTTTAATTCTTAATGTCCTGTACCACATGAAACCACGTTAGCAAGATATTCTAGAAAAGCACAAATCGGCCGTATAATTGCGTCACAGTAAAAATTAAAGTTTGTAGTTAACTGCAAATGTTCATATTGAACCATCCAGTAGTACAAATACAATAAACATTTGAATTAACAAATGAGTTTTTAGATATTTTCTGCTAAATCGTTACAAAATGTTGAAAGTTAATCAACCGACATCTAAATAATTATTTTTGTCTTAGAGTTACAGGTAAATTATACATGGTATCATCAACATCATTTTTCCGTTCATTTTTCCACGTAACATGGGTTGGGTGGGTCCTTCTTATCACGGCATCTCTCCACTGACCGTGTTTCATTTCTGTGAGTCTCAGTGATTTGAGATCAGCTTTCACCACCTCTATCCAGATTTTTCTTGGTCTACTGCTACTGCGGCTTCCTTTCACTGGCATATCCTGGCACTTCTTCACCCATCGATCATCATCCGTATGCCTCACATGTCTTTTCTCCTGCACGCCACCTCAGATTCCACTTAAATGGTATATTGTATTGAATTATCACCATCTTCATCATCTTTTTTATCTCTGTTTTTTTTTTTGTGCTGGTGTAGGTTGAATGGGTCTTTTCCAGCGCAGCTTCTCACCATCATCTCCTTCTGACCAGATTTTCTTGGCCTTCCTCCTACTGCAGCTTCCTTCCACTGGGACCTCCTGAAACTTCTTCATCCAACAATCATCTATACCAGCACTAACTTCTCTCTTGCAAACTACATTTGATTTCTGTTATACACAATTTTTCTTACAGCTTAGCCATTCGTGTACATTAACATCACTTATTCATCAAAGCATGCTCACTTTATTTATTTCTAGCCTTCATATAACTTCTGTATTTACTGCTTGTTTCACTTCCGTGCAACATTGCACTTAACACTCATGCATCATATGACTGCCCTTTTGTTCATAAAGATAAAAGTTTTGCTGTCAACGAGGGTAGTAATGCCCTGAACTTTTTTTTGCCTATTCTTATTCTAGCTACTATATTTTGAGAGCAATCTCCTCCACTGTTAAGTTGGTCACCTAGCTAACAGAAGCTATCAACTTCTTCTCTAGAGCTTTCCCAGGATTGGAGAAAGTTTATGACATTAGGGTTCTTACTACTAACTACTCCTGAGTAAATAAAAATAGTTTAGTGTTAGAGTAAGTGAAACAATAAAGTTAATTTATTATAAGTACCTCATGAAGTTAGTTCTCACCATAATACTTTGGGCATGAAGTTAGCATTCACTCTAAAGCACCCAGGGAACCACTTATTAAGAAAACACTAAAGCACTATAGAGCTGCCTGTCTCTCTCTCTCTCACACACACACATATTGTTTCAGGTACTACTTCACTATGCGGCACCTTGGCTAAGTGTTTTCTACTCTGTTATTAGGCTGATTAATGCCATGTGAGTAAATTTGGTAAACAGAAACTGAACAGAAGCCATTCACACGTGTGTGTGTGTGTGTGTGTGTGTGTGTGTGTGTGTGTGTGTGTTTGAGAGAGAGAGGGGTGTGGTTTTGGTTTCACTCTGCATTTAACACTTCTTGTGCAGACGGTGACTTTTGTTTATATAACTCATAAAGAAAGGTCCCATAGATCAGCTGTGTGATTATCAGGACATTATTTGATAAGTAAAGGTTGGCATCAGGAAGGGTATTTGGCTGTAGAATATTGCCTCAAATAAATTCTCATCCATCCCATGCCAGTATGGAAATGTGTCTAAAATGATGGTGAAATAAATCATAATCAACATAATCATCATTGTTTTTGCATCCGTTTTTCTCTATGCAGGCTTTCTACAGCCAAATGCTCTTCCCTTCTCTTGCTCTCTCTCGCTCTCTCTCACACAGATATATATGTGTGTGTCTTTCTAGACATTAATTGCTGACCTATTTAATTTTTTGTGTCAGTCACATACTTGCTTGCTTGGATGCTTTATTTGATTACTTTGCTGACATTGTGAATGCCTATATTAAGATTGTTTGCACCATTATTCTAGCATTTACCAACTAACTTTATTAGTTTTATACACCTGATTGTTTTTTTAATTTTGTCTACATATCTTTTAAAATTTATCATCCTAGAAGTCTTGTCATTTATTTCTCCTCACAATAGTACATCCACTTCATGCTTCATTCTTCTATTTATTTACCACCCCCACTGCATAACTCCTGATGGGATCCTTGGGGTGTTGTATTGACATACAGTGTTTCTTGGTCATTTTAATTCTGGTGGAGCCCGTCTATTCTCCAGGCCTGAGTACAACAGATTTCTTCCAGAGAAGGATAGAGAGTGAGAAAGAAATATAGAGGAAGATTCGACCCCAGTACTAGACTGGTACTTTTTTTATCAGTCTTGAAAGGATGAAAGACAAAGTTGGCCTTGGCCGCATTTGAACTCAGAGAGCAGAGAACTGGAACAAATACCATAAAGCATTCTATCTGACATCTTTCTATACAAGATTTAAAATATTTTCAGAAGTTTGAGTTTGATCATTAAGCATCATTTTCAAAAGATTTCCTATGATATCATACTATACATGAACTAACTTTTCCATCTTTGTTCTGAAACTCTATCAAGTATCATATTAAAACTTAACAACAATTCATATGGCAACATTCAGCTTTTATCAATAGAGTGTTGAGTGCAGGGAAGGAATGACTAAAGTGACTCAGTTGCTCCAAGTAAAGTTCTCACCAATACAATCATGGCTTGTAGATTGCACTTCAAACAATTTGATGGGATGGCATGATAATCTACCTGTTCTGTTGCGGAGGGCCCTCATACTGTGACACCAACTCTAGTGGCAACCTGGTGCATTTGGCTACCGGCCTAGGCTCTGCTGCCCACCAGGCCAAAGAGAGCAAACTGTCCAAATATCAACTGCTCTCTGATAGGTTTGTGGTAGAACCTGTAGCAGTGGAAACTTCCAGCGTTCTCGGCCCCCAGACCACATTCCTACTCACTGCTATCGGAGCAGGGTTGCCCACCCGCTGGTGCGAGCCCCACAAGTGGAGTCGCTGTTCCAGTACATCTCCCTCACTGTTCTCCAGGGCAATATATTCTCCATCCTGTTGGCCTGGACCCAGAGGTTAATTGGAAGTGGAGGATACTCATTCAGATGTCATTTTCTCTATTTCTATATATACTTGATTCTTTTATAAAAGTAACTTTGCATTAATCTTCAGTTGAACACCACTTTCTAAACCTTTAGCATTTAAACCAGCTATATCTGACTAGAATTCTCTCGCCTCTTTCTGTTCAAATCAGCCAATGTTAAGCTCAAAATAAATAATATCAAAATCTCATAGCTTTGATATTATGTGAGATAATTATGTGAGGTAAAGCCTTAACTATGAAAGTAAAATAGTATATATAGAGTAATGTAAATGCTAAAGGGTTAAACCAGCAATAACTGTGGCTTTATCATAGTAATGAGATTGACAACATTCCTATGTCATTTCATCTTTTCAAGTTGTTTAAAATTACTTTCACCATGTTTTCAACATCTTTTCGTTTTATTCCTTTACTTTCCTATACAGCCAGATCTGCTCTTCTTTACCCTTTCCCCTTTCCCCCTCTTTTCCCTTTCTTAATTTTGTTTTTATCCTTTTTTTAATATTTTCATCTTTGTATAAATTTTGTTCAATAAATTTCCAGCTATTGAAAAGGCTGTTTTTATGAAAATTCTGTTTTCCTTAAAATCAATATCAACATAATGAACTATATCTGCCATTTGTTTTTGATGAGCTTAATCTGGAGTAGAATGAAATATTTGGTCTTATGATATATAGTAGTTTCTGGTAAACAGTACATGTCATCAGCTGAATAAATTAATTCTGCACTAATGGAATTAAATATGATATTCTTTACAAGACACTTTTAGTTCTCAGAAAACACTTAATTCTCCTTCTGATTAACTGGCAGGCTTGTCTACATTCATTTCTGATGCATTAGTGTTGATGAAAGACTAGGTTGTTCAAGAAATATCATAACCTCACTGCAGTTTTTAGTTTCTGCAATTTGCATTTATTTTCTTACCCTCTGCCCCACTCAACTTCCTTTTCAATATCAACAATATTCACTTCATGGTGACATTTTCTAATCAAAGCAATGCACAATGCTACAGTTATGGCTGATTCTGGTATGTATATACATTAGCAATGATAAAATTCCAAAATTTTTAATCCTATTATTTGATACTAATGAATTTGTAACACCAATATTGACACCAGTATTTCCTGAAAAAAATGTTTTTTTTCTTTTGATATTCTAAAGTGACTAGTTTAATAAGTAAAAATAGTTGAAAATTTATCCTTTACTTTAATAACCAAATCTATTATAAAACATGAGTTTATTTTAATAGAAATGTTTTTGAATTATTAACAATCGGCCAATGTAAAAGATGTATAAATGAAAGAAACATTTTAAAATTCAAATAAAGTAAAACAAATTAAATAGTTTATCTCTTAGTACAGAATATTAAAAAACAGGCTTGTTAATTCAAATATGTATAGTATCTTTACTAGTAGAGAGATCTTTGTGAAAATTTGGAGTAATCAAAATTCTCTTTTAAACTTTTCAAGAATATCTTGTTAATGTAGTTTCATGTAGTACATGACGTTAAATTAAAAACAAAAAGCCAACTATTAATAATTTATACATTTTGAAATATATACTGAAGGCAACAAAGACTAGTGAATGTTCTGACAGAGTTGATCTAAATTCTGTGATTTAGCTGCAGCTGAAAATGCTCAGTCTGATTTGCAACTGTCTGTTGGTTGCTGTTAGATTTTTCTTTCAAAGACAATTTCATAATTTAAACCATTGTGAAAAAAGTAATTTTATTTTCTGAAGTTCACATTTGTATACATAACATTTCAAATATGCATAGAGAAAAAGAGAGCAGTATTGGAAAGAAATATAAATGCCATAAATGTGCAAAAAAAAGGAGGGGGGGGGGAGCTAGCATACAGATTTAGGTTTTAGACAAGTTAAAATCAAATATTAAGATAGTTGAAAAACCAAGTTTTCCCATAAAATCCCTCATTAGCAGAACATACCCATTTGAGACCCCCCGCCCCCACACCAATAGAAGATGTATAGTCTACAGAGTAACTAGATCTAGAAATGTAGTATATAGCATAAGGTGTACAGAGAGACAATGTAGGAATAGGAACACGACTTACATAGGTGAGACATAGGAAAAGGATAAAAGAACACTGGCGAGAACTCCAAGATGAAAAAAACTCATCAGTTCTCCAATAACATGCCAGAATAGAACATAGAAGCTTACTAGAGAACTTTGGGATAAAAATTATATCCACACACAGAACAGATGCAATGATTACTGAAGTGGCAAACATAAATGAACTCTGATCAAAACTATATAGAAAGCATGAGTAGAATAGCAACAACCTCACAACCTAGTCTAAAGTCTGTCTTAAGCCAGAAGGCTCATTTGGCTGATGCTTATCCTGGTTTCATGGCTTGAAGCGTCTGAGTGTACAAAACTCACTCCTGGACAGGACACCAGTCCATCGCAGGGTTAAACCCCCAGCTATTGCTGGTACTCATTTTCAGCTGAGTATACTGGAGCAACATGAAATTAAGTGTTTTGCTCAAGAACACAACATGCAACCCAGGAATCGAACCCATGACATTATGATCATAAATCCAACACTCTTAGTAACTTAAAACAATATAAAGACATACAAAGACACACAAGAACTAAACTAATAAAATAAATCAGGCACATACAGATAGAAATAACCAACTAGTGACAAGTAGGAAAGAGAGAAAATACATATAAGGCATGCACAGCCCAAGTACACAGCTTGCAAAAACAAGATGGTGCAAGAAAGAACAAAGGAAAGACACAGAATAACATCAAAAAGAGTCAGAGGAGGTCACAGAATATGTGACGAAAGATTTTTTATGACAATCAACAACTAAACAACCATCCAGTTATTAAACTGACTAGGAAATTGATTAATAAATTGAAGTGAAATCCAATAGGTGCATGTGTTTTTTATTGGCATCATGACCCTCCCAAAGAATATATATACACACACACACACATTCATTTGAGTACTCTTTTCGCTCGTCCGTCAACTACATACGTATATATTATAAGCATGGCTTAGTGGTTAGAGCATTGGCCTTGCAATCAAAAGGTTGTGAGTTCAATTCTCAGACCGGGTGATGTATTGTTTCCTTGAGCAAGACACTTTATTTCACATTGCTCCAGTTTACTCAGCTGCAAAGTGGTCGTGGAGGTGCCACGGCAAAAAAGCACCCAGCACTCACTGTAAATGAGGTTGGTGTTAGGAAGGGCATCCAGCTGTAGAAATCAAGCCAGAATCAGTTCCCGTTCCACCCTTGCAAGCAGGGAAAAAGCAGACATAAAATGATGATGATGATGGTGGATAGATAGATAGATAGATAGATAACTTCATATGCAAATGAGATCAGTCACCTCATTTATTTACACAGATGAAAAAACTATATATTTTCGCCAGTTTTCAAAGTCCGGCAGTTGCAAAAGTGGGAGAGATCATCCTGACGAGAACCAGTTGAGTTTGAAATGCATCGACGATTGTCCCCCTTGCATCTGCCAGGCACCACCTGGTGGTGTTACCTGCCAGTGTGTTGGCTTTCTAAATGTTTATTTATCTATATATATAAATCTGAGGATGTGTGTGTTAAGGTTTGTAACAGATTCATGTCCACAATTTCCAACGGATTCTATTCAAAGTCAGGACAATTATTGCTTTAAGTCAGGAAAAGGTCATGAAGCAAAAACATTTCAAATCCATCAACAATAAGGGCAAAAATCGATCATGATCATTCCCCCTCTCTATAATTTAACTGCTTTACTCTCTATGTTGCTCTTCACTCCCTATATGACAACACTGCAGTGGAGCGTTCCGTATTGACATACGACTTATCTGGGGCATTTTCAATCGGCTTATTGGTAATAACAACCCACAAAATAACACTTCGTATAACAGATTAATGCTATAGACATATGGATCGGAATGTAACCCGTGAACTTTTTCCTGGGCAAAATTATTCGAACAGACATGACCTCATTGCCAGAGTGTTTAGACTGAAACTGGCTAAACTCATGGCTTTAATCAAAAGGTATTTGGTGCTGTAAAATGTGACATGTTCACCGTCAAATGGCAAAAACGAGGGCTTCCACATGCTCACATTTTGATTTGGTTAGTTGATAAAATCAATTAAAATGCCATAAACAGCTTCATTTCAGCTGAAATCCCTAACCCAGCAACTGACCAGGAATTACATGACATCGTCAAAGCTAACATGGTCCGTGTGCGTCGGGTCCTAATGAGCATCACACGTATCTGAAAGGGGGGTCGTGCAGTAAGGGACACCCAAAAAAATTTGTTGACGAGACTCAGACTGGTGGCGATGGGTACCCCCTGTACAGGCAGAGATGGCCCGAAAACAGTGGCTTCACCACAACAATAAAGGGAGGTCAAGTCGACAATAGATGGGTGGTGCCTTACTGCCCGCTTCTCTTGAAGATGTTCAACGCCCACATCAACGTTGAGTTTTGCAACTCGGTCAAGTCGATAAAATACATATGCAAATATGTAAATAAGGGCTCTGATGCCGCAATGTTCGCATTTCAAGCTGAAAATAGCAGGGACGAGGTCACACAATACCTGGCGGGGCGGTACATCAGTAGCAATGAAGCTTTTTGGCGCCTATTTGGTTTACCCCTACACCAACGGCACCCCGCCATCATACAGCTTGTGGTACATTTGGAAAATGGGCAAAGGGTTTACTTTACGGACAAAACCGCCGCCAAGTTGGCCACCGATCCGAAAGAGACCACTCTGACGGGTTCCTTCAAACTTTGCCAGTTCGATACATTTGCACAAACAATTGTGTACCCCCAGGTTCGATCCTTCTTTATATGGGCGAAAAACACTTGGGTGTGAAGAAAGTCAGGTCAGGCTGTTGAAAGACATCCTGGTGTAAAATTTGACAGCTGTCTTGGAAGGGTTTACACTGTGCCCCCAAGTCAGCATGAGTGCTTTCATCTCCGCCTTCTTCTGCATGAAGTTGTAGGCCCACAAAGTTTTCAGGACCTCAAAACTGTTGATGGAGAAATATGTGATACGTACCGGGAAGCCTGCTTTAAGCGTGGTCTTTTGGAAGATGATTCGCAATGGGATTCCACTTTAGTAGAGGGAACTTTGTTGAAATCACCTAAAAGTCTACAGGAACTCTTTGCCATTTTGCTTTAAAAGTGTGAATTGGGTGATCCCAAATCTTTATGGGTCAAGTACAGAGACTTCATGTCTGAGGACTTCCTGCGCCTGGCTCATCTGCAGTATTCTTCAGTGGAAGTTGGTTACAGCGACATTATCTACAACAGGGCACTCATTGATATCGAGGACACCCTCCTCGACATGGGTGGGAGTGAATTGGTGATGTATGGCTTGCCGTCAGAGAGGAATCTAACACGTTGGTCCCGGATTTGTTGCGGGAAACAGCATATGACATCAAATCTCTTTCCCAATACTTAGAGGAAAATGAGCCCAAAATTCTTTCGGACCAAAGGTTGGCCTATTTAACTATCATTGACGCGGTTCAAAATCAGACTGGGGGTATTTACTTTCTTGATGCTCCTGGGGGTACCGGAAAAACTTTTGTAACAAAATTGATTCTCA
This sequence comes from Eledone cirrhosa, assembly GCA_964016885.1. Lineage (NCBI taxonomy): Eukaryota > Metazoa > Mollusca > Cephalopoda > Octopoda > Eledonidae > Eledone > Eledone cirrhosa. The sequence goes on along the minus strand of CAXHJY010001531.1, from coordinate 65,015 downwards.
CTAAGATTTGTCAGGAGAAAAAAATTGCGTTGTCCGTTGCATCGTCCGGGATCGCTGCTACTTTGCTGCCGGGAGGCAGGACAGCACATTCAACCTTTAAACTCCCCTTGGATTTAGTAAAAACTGAGACACCAACATACAATATCAGCAAGAGCTCACACGAAGCTCTGGTTCTCAAAAAATGTTGTCTCATTGTTTGGGATGAATGCACAATGGTACACAAGGGTGCCCTTGAGGCATTGGACGAGGACCGGAAAGACATTAGGGATTCTACGGCTCCTATGGGATTTTCAGCAATCGCTGCCTGCATCCCCAAAGGGACAAGAGCTGATGAAGTGTGTGCCTGCCTTAAGTCGTCCATGTTGTCGCCCCAGGTGAGGAGTTTGTACCTGAGCACAAATATGCGTGCTCATTTGCATGGTGTCAACATGTCTGCAGCATTTGCTCAGATCATTTTAGCACTTGGTGAGGGCAAGGTCCCTGCAGATGACAAGGGCGGCATAGCAATCGACTCCCTGTGCAACATTGTGAGCGGCCCTTCTGACCTTTGGGAAGCAGTTTTTCCTAATGTCTCATCTAACTTTAAAAACCTCGATTGACTCAGCGAAAAAGCCATCCTTCCTCCGAAAATGCCATGGTTAATTTTATTAACGAGCAGCTGATTGAGAAGATTCCCAGTAAAGAGCACATCTTCAAATCTATCGACTGGACGTCAGACCCCTACGATATCGTTAATTATCCGGTTGAGTTATTAAATTCCCTTGAGCCCCCAGGGCTCCCACCTCACATTCTTAAGCTTAGGGTTGGCTGTCCCATTATGCTAATAAGGAACTTGCGTCCACCAAAGCAGTGAAACGGTACTCGCATGGTCGTCAAGTCACTGGCACCCCACTTGATTGAGGCCACCATTGTAACGGGGTGCGGGAGAATGTTTTCATTCCAAGGATGAACCTTTTCCCCTCGGCATCAGATATCCCATTCGATTTCCGGCGATCCCAATTCCCGGTGAGACCATGTTTTGCCATGTCCATTAACAAGTCACAAGGGCAAACATTGTCGGTGGCGGGCATCCATTTGGGGGAGCCATGCCTCTCCCATGGCCAACTTTATGTTGCCTGTTCCCGCGTAGGGAGCAGGAATGGACTTTTGCTTACACTCCTCAAGAGATGACACGCAATATCGTCTACAAAGAGGTGCTGTAGATGTTGGTGCAGGCATTGGAGCTATGCCGTCTGGAAAACTATTTCCTGGTAGGGTCACCCATGGCGGACAGAGCTGACACCCAGCGGCATCAGGGCCACCATCTTGCAACTTTGGTCTGCTAAATTTGCTATTGGAAGATTATAAACCCATCATTGATTGTCCAAAATGCTAATTGGTTCGTAACTTTTAATAACCGGTTCAACTGCTTTATGCACTTAATTGATAAGCTTATTCGCTTTCAAGCCACGTTTACCTGTGTGTAACTTTTCATAGCAAATGAACAAACCTGAGCAACGCCGGGCTAAACTGCTAGTATACCATATTTCTTCAGAAATACGAAATTCAAATACATATTTGTATAGAGCTATGTTCGAAGCTTAATTCTCTATACATAACAAAGAGGGGTGGTAAGATTCTATGTGGACCATAATGCACCAGAGTACTCAATACTAGGGTAGTAGAGTGGGTAACAAGAAAAAGAGTCAGTATTGGTGGCTTAGTTCGGATTTAGCTGTCGAAACGGCCGGAGCTCAGCTGCCGAGGTCCTGACTCTTTTCTTCTCTCTCTCTCTCTCTCTCTCTCTCTCTCTCTCTCTCTCTCTCTCTCTCTCTCTCTCTCTCTCTCTCTCTCTATATATATATATATATATATATATAGCACAATCTCTTTGCACATACTGCCTCCCCACCACCTCGAATGACATCTGGCTGGTCTTTTTTTAATCTCGGTTGACATCAGTTGCCTGGAGAGACCAGCCAGCTTGGCGTGAAGTAAAATAAGTTTTTCTTTGGGTCATTCCGACTCTGGTTCTGCAGACAAGAAGCATCACTTTGACCTGTTCAAGCAAGTAGTGAGATGTAGCACTTAGCAAAATAACTCCGGCCCTGTTGGCAAGAGCCTAACAGCAATTCTTCCATTGGCACTCCTCAACCACACACAGAAACATCTGCCTCTCTTAAAAAAATGTTGTTTCTATATACATTCATTTTTATTAAGGATAAATAGTGAATCTTGTTACTCTGCAGTTTCACCTGTTTATCACTGGTTCATGGCCCTATTTAGCCTTAATAAAATGAATATTAAAACTCTACTTCCGTATTGAGTACTCCTTTTTATCAGTCATCAACCACATAAGGATATATATATAAATAGAGTCTGCGGTTCTGAGACACAAGCTGAAACCTCTTGGCGCAGCTGTCACGATTTTACATCTCTCTTTACATACATACATACTTTATATATATATAATATATATATATATATATATATATATATTTATTAAAATAACAGATTAAAGTTTAAGCAAAGAATCGCTGCTTTCACCCTTAACGGGATCTTCTGAAACTAACAAAGTCAATCTGTAAACGCAGAACTGGATATTTCAAAAAACGTTGCACCCGGTTCGTGGAAACGTTCGCTGGCTAAGAACGGGAAAAAACGAATATAATACGTCATTAATAGGAGCGGTGAAAAACAATTACGCGCAAAGACAGAACCACGTTTATGGTATAAAAGAGGTCGTAGACTAATGTTCTCTTAGGTGGTTCATAGAGACGTTCTCTGGCGATGAACGAAAAAAACGAAGATAATACGTCATATGTGGAGCGTGGAGAACAATAGCACGCAAAGACAAAACCACTAAATGGTATAGCAGAAGTGGTAGACTTAATTCTAACTAGGAGACCGAATGAATCTCCGCTACGGAGTTAAGAACAAAGTAAATAAATACAATACAGAAGTAATAGAAATAAATAAATACATACACGCAAACAGAAACGTACATACACAAGCATACGCAAAAACATACCATAGGTAAATAAAACCACGCACATATAAATATGTGTGTGTGTGTAAGCGTGTATACAAATAAATAAATAATTATATAAACGTATATAAATAAATAAATACGTATATAACAAGCGCACACACATACCTACATGTAAATACACGAATGTTCGGAGACGTAAGTCAACCAAAACATGAAGTACACATATACACACGCCCTACATACGTACGAACCTGCATACTCACACAGACGCAAAACTCCCGTATACACATAGCCGAACCATATGTACCAGAATATATAAAAAAATTATACGCCATAACAATCAAATATACGTACGAGAAGATATACGTGCCTTCACAAAACATACAGATAATATATACTTACCTATACAAATAAGTAAAGGTATAAACAAAACATATACTTAGCTCCCACATCGAGACGTAAAATATCCACGTATAGATCGTACTATCCGTTAGGGTATAACGTGGGGCTGTAATACAGGAAAGTTTTGTGCAATTTATGTTTACAAGCCGAAATTGCCTCAGATTTTTTGTTTAAGAAGTGGTCTGTAGCGTAGAGTATTTCCAGGGCCTCAGCGGCGCAGAGGTCACATGGTCTTTTATTTCCGTTATACGATCTAGCCCTAGCTAGGATCTCCCAGTGTAACTTATATTGGGTGTGGTTGTCTTTTAGACTCCAGATATAAACTGAAAGTGACGTCATATTCCTTCCTAGAGGATAACGAAAAGAATGGGTATGCATGTAAAGACGTTGCTTGAATCTATTGGCGGTTAACCCTATGTAGGCCCTACGGGACGTGGGTGTTACAACCTTACATTTGTAGACAATGTTACTAGAGAGGCATTTCCAGGATAGGGGGCAATCAACCCGATTCCTACAATTACAGTTAGTACTAACTACAGGGTTGCACGTGTTCCTACGGCTAGGTAGTTTAGCTAAATTTGAAGCTGTGATGTTATGTGCAAGGTTAGGAGTCGTAGAGTAAGAAATTTTAATAGTATTTCTATTAAAAACTTTACTATATTTATGTGTAGGTAGAAAATGCTTCGTAATAAGGGAAAGAAAGATCTTAGCTAATGGTGTGGCCACCTCCATATTATATGGTGGGTTATACCAACAAATGCGACGGGATCTATTTCTTCTAGGTCTATTTTCGTACTCTGTATATGCTACCTTATCGACAAATCCACTTCGAGCAAGAGCTTCATTGTAATAAGTGGAATGGTCGTTGAAAATACGCTCGTTGGTGGAAAGACGGGAAAGCCTCAACGAAACGTTTCTTACTAGGTTCTTGGTTATGCTGGCAGGATGGTTGGAATGCTTACTTATGTAATTAAGCGTATCATTCGGCTTTCTATACGGGTAATACAACCCATTCAATAAGTTGAGGGTAACGTCGAGGTAATTAACGACCGAGAGATTGGCCTCAACCTGTATAGAGAGGTTGAAGCCTTTAAAGAAGGCTGTGAGTTCTTTTCTGAACCTGTCGCAAGCACGAGATCCGTACTTAGCCATGGTCAAAAGACCATCGTCACGGTACAAACCACCACCCGCGTTGGGGAATTCGTCCTTGATAGAGAAAAGAAGGAAAAGGCCGATAAGATCAGTAACCTCCGCAGAATCACTGGCGCCCATACTCACGTCGAATGGGGTACTATTGGATTTTTTAATCCAAATAGAGTCGTCGAAATTAATCACCGACTTACGGGCATTGAGGATGACATCAACTTCGAAATCCTTAACCACTGTGAGTGTTTTAATGACGTATTATATTCGTTTTTTCTCGTTCTTAGCCAGCGAACGTTTCCACGAACCAAAGTATCGTCTTCCTGTCTTCCTCCGGTTGCAACGTTTTTTGAAATATCCAGTTCTGCGTTTACAGATTGACTTTGTTAGTTTCAGAAGATCCCGTTAAGGGTGAAAGCAGCGATTCTTTGCTTAAACTTTAATCTGTTATTTTAATAAATATTTGCTCTACGGTTCTTATATATTTGATATATATTTATCCTTATCGAGCCCTCTTTGGATTTTAGTCTTCAAATTTATTATTATTACTATATATATATATATACTTACAGGAAATATCGAATTAGAAACGTGTGTTATTATTAGAAACGTAATCATAGGTTGTCTATGAATGATCAAATTTATCAGCAGAGATTTGTGTGGGCGTGTTTCTTCCTGTCCCTGATGATGATGGTAGATTACTATTGCTGGATATGTCCAACTTAATATTTGAACTCATTGATTGTTTGATATTAACTGACGAATGGTTGAAGACACTGGTGAATGAACAAGTGTATTGATTGACTAACGCCTTCACGTACACCCACACTCGCACATACACACAAACAAACGTGCACATACAAATAATGCGTGAATAAATTAATGAATTTATTAACTTAGATTTCAGAATGGGAATCTTTCCAATAGTTGATATCCGGGTTTCATACAAACAACCAAGACAATAAAACCAAAACAAGCTGGTTCATATTTTATTATGCATATATATAGAAAATAAGATGTCTTTATTTTTCCTTCTTTTTTTTATTTCAAATTTATGAGTACTATAAGTAGTGTCTATGACTTCCTTATTCGTTTAAGAGTGCATTTTTTCGCCCCCCGCTCTATTTGTTATGCTCTTTAAAACAAACGTCCTCGATTGTTTATGTTCTGAACATCAGATTTAGAATTTGTAAAAGAATAATTCTTTTAATCGTAAACTAATTAAAGTTAGATTTACAGCTTTTATAGTTTTTAATGTGTTAGGAGTATAAAAGTACTTTGTGCATGGGTGTGAAATGAATTACGCGAGAGTTTTAAAAGCACTGTAATGATATTAAAATTTACGAAATAGGCTACGTAGCCGGTCTCGGCAAGATAAACAAACATGCTTTTTAAGCTTACTTTACTGGTAATCCCGAAAGGGAGGCAAATCTAGCCGAGTCCCAGAAGTTTATTTTACCACTAAATAATGGTTTCTTATATAGGCACAAGGCCAGCAATTTTGGGGAGGGGAAAGTCGATTAAATCGATTCCAGTGCGTGACTGGTACTTTATTTTATCGACCCCGTAAGGATGAAAGTCAAAGTTAACCGCGGCGGGATTTGAACTCAGATCATAAAGGGCCGTAACTCTGCATCAAAATATGGCTTCCAACCCTCTACCGATACTGCCAATACACAGTCCTACATGTATATATAACTAATCAAAAAAGAAGGGGTAACAAAAGGAAAGAAAGAATAGGGAAATATAGAAAAAAAGGAGAGAAAGAAAGAAGAAAAAGAACAGGAAAGGGAGTGAATGACAAGAGCTCTGGTGTAGCAGAAAAGAGTGAGGAGGGGAATTGGGCCTAGAGCAAGATGGCAGAAGTGCAGCCACCCAACCTCGCGGGGGTTCCCTACTCAGACGGGTCGCCGACACTCCGATCAAACAACTATCTTTTTCCAATCTGTGACCTTCGAGACGTTTGGTTGAGCTGGGTCGCTGACAACGAAGCTTTTGTCACCGTTGTCGACTCGCTTTATCGAAGTGTCAGGTGATGGCCTGTGAGGGTGCTTGGTTAGTTCAGCGCTTTAGCCTCGCAATCACCCACAGTAATGCTGCAAGCGTGTTGGCTTGCCTCAAAAATCTTCGTTGACCCTTGTGGTGTGGTGTGCGGCCGATTGTCGCACTTGGTGGTGAATTGATGGTTTGTTTTTGTTTCCCCTTTTCTCTCGCTTTGGTCATATATTTTTGTGCGTTATATTTGAGGTTCATAGCTATAATTAATTGTATTTATTATATGTGTTTATATTTTCATGCTGAAAGAATTATAAACAATTTGTAAATTTATATATCGTTTGCATTTGGCGTGTATAAATATATTTTGTTTACGTTTGTAAAGTACATGTTCATTCCTAATAAATTTAAATAACTGTAATTAAAATTTCCAGAAAAGTAAATCTAGAGTAGTAATTCTTTCATTAGTATAGGCTGAATTACACATTACTTTCATTATTGTGAAAACCAATACAACTATTACAAGATATTTGTGTTCTTTATCCTTGTAATTAATATATAATTACATTTATAAAGCATTGGATTGGGATTCGTTATATTGTTAAAAGTATATTTTATAGTTTAAAAAATATCTTTTTAGCAAAATAAAAATCTGAAGGCAATTTTGTTTTTTCAAAGTTTAACCAAAATAAGTTAAACAATCTACGCTTAAACTATTAAATGACCCAAACTATAGGCTGTGCTTCAAGATGGTTCGAGGTTACTGTAATTGTAAGAAAATGTGTTAGCAATGAGGAGTATGTTCGGGTTGAAATCAATTCACTGTTTCCCGAAATTGTATTCGTCTGGCAAGTAACTTAATCTGAGATTATGTTAAAACTGAAGCAATATCGTAGGAGAGTCCTTTTAGAGCCATTCAAAAACATAACAACAAAATGTTAACTTTACTTTACATTTATCATTTATTTCTTGGTGTTAATATTTTGTTGGTACTTAAGGAGGTGGATTGGCAGAATTCGTATTACGTCCGATAAAAGATATTTATTTGTTTTGGCTCTTTGCTGTGGTCAATTTTACCTTTTATCCTTCCAGGATCGATAAAATAATTGTTTCTACTTTTGGCACAAGGCCAGCAATTATTCCAGTATATTACTGGTACTTTATTTTATCGACCCCGTAAGGATGAAAGGCAAAGTTAACCTCGGCGGGATTTGAACTCAGATCGTAAAGGGACGTAACTATGCTGGAAAGCATGTCCGACACACTACCGATACTGCCAACTCACCGCCCTTAGGATCGATAAAATAATTGTTTCTACTTTAGGCACAAGGCCAGCAATTACCCAGTTCATTACTGGTACTTTATTTTATCGACCCCGTAAGGATGAAAGGCAAAGTCAACCTCGGCGGGATTTGAACTCAGATCGTAAAGGGACGTAACTATGCTGGAAAGCATGGCGTCCGACCCTCTACCGATACTGCCAATCCACCCCCCGTAGGATCGATAAAATAATGTTCCTTCTTCCGAATTTGCTGGACTTGTGCTTAAGTTAGAAATCAATATTTTCATCGCACTGTTTGCGGCCTTGTTACTGACGTCGCGATCACCTTGTGCCAATGTAAGAAATCAACGTACTGCAAGATAAAACTGAAAGGAACACTTAGAAGAATAGGAAAGAAAGATAGGGCGAGGGAGATGACATAGTTGAAGTGACACGGCGTTCTTGGCCCCGGACCACATCTCTGCTCACTGCTTTTGAAGCGGAGTGGGTGGCTGCCCGCAGGTACAAGTCCCGTGAGGTGGTGTTGCTGTTCTAGTGCGTCTCCCTCGCTGTCCTTCTCCATCATGTCAGCCTGGACGCAAGGGCAGAGGGCAAGTTAGAGGAAAAGATTTGAATTTCTTCAAATACATCGACCAACTACAAGGTCATGAGGGCCAATTTTGTCCGACAGTGCATTAATTGAATGAGTGTCATATATCCAATAAGACGAAATCGCTTTTATGAGTTTTCGTCTGGTAAAATAGTCTTAAGGATTGACGGTATTTAGAAAAGTAATATGAAATTATGTGTTTATTAAGGCATAACCGTCAACATAATATTACAAATAAAAAGAGAAAAAAAGAAAGGAAAGTGAAAGGAAAACATTTTAAAAAACACACAAGCATATAATACATATCTAGAACCACATACAACAAAAGGCAGATGAAAGGGGTGGACAAACGAACCGCAGCCAGAGCAAAAGATAACAATATCGCGGGAGCACTAGGAAACCTCTCTAATTTTTTAGGCAAGCCAGCACGCTCGCAGCGTTACCCCGGGTAATTACGTTTTAAGGATTGTGCATATGGAAAGATAATTAGTAAATTTTTATTATTACACCCATCACTGAAATTTGTGTAATAGTTTAAAAAAATGTAATAATTTGAAGGGTAGTTAGTTTATAGGTTTCGTTAGAATTTTGAAGGTGACATTTATGTTTTTCCTGATATTTTGTGTTTTGAACGAATATAGCCTTCAAAACCGCTGTAAAATTACTCGTTTTCTACCGTTCCCCCACCCAAGAACTCCATAAGACGGGTGTAATAATAATGAAAAAAATCACCTATAATTTTGTAGCATGAAAAACATGGTTACATTTAGAAGATAAAATAAATGTAAGGTAATAAGAAAACAACTGCAAAGTGAGGAATTATATTTGAATCAATTTGGCAAAGTTTCGGAATAATCACCCTCGCCTCTATACCCTTTTTATTATTAGTATTATTGTTTCCCCAAAAAATTGGTAGAATCATTGAAGGAAAAACTGTCAAAAAAAAAAAAATCCAACGTAATAAAGTTATAGTTGTTTATGTACTCCGAAAGAGAGAATAGGGTGGGGTTAAGTATTGAATTTCTTTTATGTCTAATACGTAATTCAGAAACAATAAACAAATAAATAAATAAAAAGATTTAAAAATTAAAAGGTTATTAGCTGCTTGTTAAAAAAATGAAAATTTCCAAAGTTTTATTATTTATTTTATTTATTTCAAAAACGTAATTTTAGTAATCCAAAGCAATTTTTGAAAAATCTAATCTATATTATAAGAATGTTGTTTCTGTCCGTCCGTCACGCTCACTTTATAGATAGAGGGGGAGTGCCAAGCGAGAGCTATGTATATAGATAGAGAAAAAAGGAACGCCGTGTGTTTTCGAGGTGACAGAAAGTTACGACGTCACCCTCATCTATATAGAAGAGAGTGGGAGAGCGCCAAGCAAAAGAGATGTACATAATTAGAGAGAGAAAAAGAAACGCCATTTGTTTAGAGGGAAGGTGAGGGAGAGTGTGTGACAGAAAGAGGGAGAAGACGTTGCCCTCATCTAGTAAAATATAAAAATTACAGGAGAGGGTAGGCTGCTTATTCAGAAACTACCAGCAATTTTTTATGTTACATAAGTTCAGTGTAGCTCATACATATTAGTGGTGATAGGTGAGAGGAGGTGGAAGGGACATTATTAATGGCTTTCTAGCATAGAAAGAGCAACAACTCAATCAAGTTATTCTCTGACCAAAGACCAGGTTCAAATGCTTCAAACAGAATGGACTTCATTAAAAGTATTCTTGGGTCCCAAATAATAGTGGTGGGGGCTGGAATAAGAGGTGGCTGTGGTTGAAAAACTCTGAAAAATCAATAAGTTGGGCTTTTGCTTAGTTTCTTTCTACCTAATTTCATATGGTTTCAGTTGATCCAAGGCTATAGGAGAAGAGATTTTCGCAAAATTGTGCACAGTGGGATTGAACCTGGGACCACATGATTGTGAATCAAATTTCTTAACCAGTCATACCTGATTATAATCTGTTGTATATATATCTACTGTAAGGTGGTCATGTAGGTGTCATGACAAAAATCATCCAGCCCACACAGCAAAGTGGTCGTGTAGGAGTCATGACAAAAAGCACCCAACACACACTATAAATGTAGTTGGTGTTAGGAATGGCATCTAGCTGAAGAAACTTAGCTAGAAACAGTTCTATATGAGCAAGACACAGTCATCTGACCCAACTTGCCTCAAGTGGACAATCCATCTAACCCATGCTAGCATGGACAATGGATGTTAAATGATGATGATGATAATATCAGTCTCAAACCAACTGTTTCTGGAATATTCAGTCTTGGTAAAATTTGTAAAATAATCCCAGTCTTTATCATGTGAAAAAAGCTCAAAAGAAAAACGATATGAATGTAAAATTGTAATCTCAAACTACCAAGTAGAATAGATTTTAAAATTTAAATATTCTATATCGGAGATTAATGCAGGCACGGGCAACCTTTTTTTAGTAATGGACTGCAGAGAATGTGGCTCATCATAAGGCAGGCCGCACTACAAAATAATTCAAGGCAATTTTGAGATTACACGTGACATTCAGCAAGCCAAATGGGCCGCAAATAGCTCGCAGGCTGCAGTTTGCCCATGACTTAATTTATGGTTGATTGGTAAATGTAAGGAAGGTCAGTTTAATTTGTGTTCATTAAAATGTGAAATTAGTTGCAGAATCTTAAACAAAAAACTTTCTAGAAATTATAATTCAAGTATTGTGGAGGTAATCAAAATTTAATTGCCATAATGACTACTTGGTGAGGTTTCAGTTTACAGTTGTTGATCTTTTACTTTTACTAATGTGTACGAGAAAAAAGAAACGAACGTCAGCACATACCATATCCTTGGTATGAATTTAAAATTTGTGCATAGAATCAATCCAGTGATATATGTCAGCATAGAAATCAAAGAAAAAATATCTTTAAAGTTGATCTGATTAATATAAATCTCACAGCTAAATTAGTTCCTAACACTGTAGGGTTTCAATTTAAATAGAATAAACATTGTCTGTTTGCAGAAGTTATCTATTCAGCACTATTCCTATATGAAGTGAGAATAAAATTGAAAGAAAATATCTTATATAATGGTGTAGAGACATTATATAGAACTGCTTCTTTCTGCTCTTTTCCACTACTATTCTGTCAGCATTAGCTTGAGGAGAGGGAAGTTATCAATGAATGCCTTTCTCAGTCAACATTAACAACAACTCATTATGAGCTTCTTGACACTTTCATTTTTTTTTTTAAAGAAAATCTAAGTACCACATTTCTCAACAGCTTCCTCTTCTCAGCTATTAGGCTTGTTAGTTCATTTTTCATTTCTATGATACTCATTGCCATGCTTGAAGGGCGTTATAATCATCATCATCATCATCATCAGCGTTTAACGTCCGTGTTCCACGCTTGCATGGGTTTGGACGGGGGTAGTCCCACTTGAGGCAAGAGTGATTGTCTTGCTCGCATAGGACTGTCTGGCAGGTTTTCTACAGTTGGATGCCCTTCCTAACACCAACCACATTTACAGTGTGGGTCTGGGAGGTTTTTACCGTGTTGCCTACACGGCCACATTACAGCGTGGACTGTGTGTTTTTTTGTCGTGACACCTACACGATCTCATTTGTTTCGGCCTCGATGGCGCGGCACCAACATAACTTTACATAGAACGGGGGGGTGTGGATCGGGTGGGGGTGGTGGGACGGGGTGTATTTGTTAGAGATGCCTACTGGCTGGAGTAGGTTTTACTATATATTTAGGTAAGGCGGGTCTTCTCTGTTACTGAGTACCGCCAAAGGTCTCGGTCCAGTGACATTGTCTTGGAGAGGTGTAAGTGTGTGATGTCGGAGTTTATCAGCTCGTCCCAGGTTTTTCTAGGTCTGCCTATTCCGTGACTACCGTCTATCTTTATTGCCCTGCACTTTGTTATACAGCTATCGACTTTCATGCGCATCACGTGTCCATACCAACGTAGCCTTCTCTCGAGTAAACAACATCTGATCCCTCTTATCTCTAATTTATTCCTTAGTTCGTTTATGCTTTGCCGTTCACGTATATTACTGTTACACATCCAGCGGAGCATGCAAGCTTCGTTCCTCTCTAGTCTGCGTATATCCTCTGCACACAATGCCCAGGTCTCACTGCCATGCAGCATTGCTGTTCGTATGCAGGCATCGTACAACCTGCCTTTCATTTTTAGTGAGAACCCTTTAGCAGCTAATAGTGGTATAAGCTCTCTGAACTTTTTCCAACCAGTTCTGACTCTAGCTACAGTACTTTCAGAGCACCCTCCCCCACTGCTGATTTTATCGCCCAGGTAACGGAAGCTGTCCACTATTTCTATAGAACCCTCTGCGCAATTGAAAGAGCTAGTAGTTTGTGGGCACTTGCTGCTACTTATTGCACCAGAGCACCGGCCACATGTAAAATCTATGTTCTTAGTTAGCCTACCTGTGATCCCACTACATCTTTTATGCACCCATACTTTGCATTTAGGACATAAAATGGAGTTTCTACCTACGCCTTTCCTACACACCGAGCACGACCATTTCCCAGAAGGGACCGCCGCCTTGTTTTCTTTCCTACAAACTAGTACTTTGGTCTTAGCCAGGTTAATTTTAAGTCCTTTTGACTCTAGGCCGTGCTTCCATGTTTGGAATTTCTTCTCTAGCTCGGCCATTGATTCCGCTATGAGTGTCAGGTCGTCTGCGTATAGGAGTTCCCATGGGCAGCCTGTCTTGAACTCCTCTGTTATGGCCTGAAGGGCAATAATAAATAGTAGTGGACTGAGAACAGAGCCCTGATGGACGCCGACTTTTACGCTAAACTCTTCACTATATTCGTTGTTAATTCTAACCTTGCTGACTGTTTCTTTATACATGGCTTGTATAGCCCTCACAAGCCATTCGTCAACGCCTAGTTTTCTAAGAGCCCACCAGATAATGGAGCGGGGGACTCTGTCGAAGGCTTTCTCCAAGTCGACAAAAGCTAAGTAGAGGGGTTTACCTTTAGCTAGGTACTTCTCTTGTAGTTGTCGTACTATGAAAAGAGCGTCTGTGGTACTTTTGCCTGACACAAACCCGAACTGCATTTCATCTAGGTCAATTCTCTCTCTGATTAGCTGCGCTATTACTCTTTCCGTGACCTTCATGACCTGGTCGATTAATTTAATGCCTCTATAGTTACTCCTATCTAGGGCGTCTCCTTTACCCTTATAACAGTTAACGATGATGCTGCTATGCCAGTCCTTCGGAACAACCCCGTTTTGTACGACTTGGTTAACTATGCGGGTGACCATGGTGTGTCCCACCGTGCCAGATGCCTTCAGCATCTCAGCAACTATTTCCGAAGGCCCAGCCGCCTTACCAGTCTTCATATCCTTGATTGCCTTACTTATTATACTCCCCTCGACTAACACTGCTGGTCCCTCTATTGGGTCGATATGGGGGAGACTGCCTTTCTCCCAATTATTCTCCTCATTTAGAAGCCTTTCATAGTGACACTTCCAAGCTACCTTCTTATCAGCGTCGGTGATGGCAAGTGTGCCATCGTCGTTTAGTACACACTTCTCCCCGACAATATCACGGTTTTCCTTGACGCATTGCCTAGCAATCCTGAACACCTCACGTTTTTGGTCATCGCGTTGTAGAACATGCTTGAACTTTCTTTCCTCAGCTTCCCTTCTTGCTAAGTACACTTGTCTCCTAGCTTCCCTCCTGGCCACTTGATAGTCCTCTCTACTTCCCCCATCCCGCCATACTTTCCAAGCCTGCTTTTTGGCCTTAATTGACCCCTCCACCTTACTGTTCCACCACCATGTTACTCTCCTCCTGCCTACAGGCCTGCTCCAGCCACAGACCTCGTCTGTCGCCAACAGCAGGTTTGCTTTCAGAAATTCCCACTCTCCCTCTATATTGTCCGACTCTAAATGTTCTTCCTTACTGTCGAAAGCATCAAGTAATATGCTTTGAAATTTATTCCTGGCTGTGGGGTCCTTTAACTTCCATATTTTCCTCCTGAGGATAGTCCTCTTCTGTTGTCGAGTACGTCTCGTCCTGACTATGAGGTCGCTAATTATCAGTCTATGTTGGGAGTTGCATTCTTCATGGGGGAGGGATTTAGTGTATATATATATATATATATATATATATATATATATATATATATATATATATATATATATATATACATATATATGTGTGTGTGTGTATGTATATATATATGTGTGTGTCTCTCTCTCTCTCTCTTTCTCTCTCTCTCTCTGTGTCTCTATATATATATATGTGTGTCTATATATATATATGTGTGTCTCTATATATATATGTGTGTCTCTCTATATATATATATGTGTGTCTCTCTCTCTCTATATATATATATATGTGTGTCTCTATATATATATATATGTGTGTCTCTCTATATATATATATGTGTCTGTCTCTCTCTATATATATATATGTGTCTCTCTCTATATATATATATGTGTCTCTATATATATATATATATGTGTGTCTATATATATATATGTGTGTCTCTATATATATATATGTGTCTCTATATATATATATGTGTGTCTCTCTATATATATATGTGTGTCTCTATATATATATATGTGTGTCTCTCTATATATATATATATGTGTGTCTCTCTCTCTATATATATATATGTGTCTCTCTCTATATATATATATGTGTCTCTATATATATATATATATGTGTCTCTATATATATATATATATATATGTGTCTCTATATATATATATATATGTGTCTCTATATATATATATATATGTGTCTCTATATATATATATATATGTGTCTCTCTATATATATATATGTGTCTCTATATATATATATGTGTCTCTATATATATATATATGTGTCTCTATATATATATGTGTGTCTCTATATATATATATATGTGTCTCTATATATATATGTGTGTCTCTCTATATATATATATATGTGTGTCTCTCTATATATATATATATGTGTGTCTCTCTATATATATATATGTGTGTCTCTATATTTATATATGTGTGTCTCTCTATATATATATATGTGTGTCTCTATATATATATATATGTGTGTGTCTCTCTATATATATGTGTCTCTATATATATATATGTGTCTCTATATATATATATGTGTCTCTATATATATATATGTGTGTCTATATATATATATATGTGTCTATATATATATGTCTATATATATATATATATATATGTGTGTCTATATATATATATATATATGTGTGTGTCTATATATATATATATGTGTGTCTATATATATATATATGTGTGTCTATATATATATATATGTGTGTCTATATATATATATATGTGTGTCTATATATATATATATGTGTGTCTCTATATATATATATGTGTCTCTCTATATATATATATGTGTGTCTCTCTATATATATATATGTGTGTCTCTCTATATATATATATGTGTGTCTCTCTATATATATATATGTGTGTCTCTCTATATATATATATGTGTGTCTCTCTCTATATATATATGTGTCTCTCTATATATATATATGTGTGTCTCTATATATATATATATGTGTGTCTATATATATATATATGTCTCTATATATATATATGTGTGTCTCTATATATATATATGTGTCTCTATATATATATATATGTGTCTCTATATATATATATATGTGTCTATATATATATATATATATGTGTCTCTATATATATATATGTGTCTCTATATATATATATATGTGTCTCTATATATATATATGTGTGTCTATATATATATATATGTGTCTCTATATATATATATGTGTCTCTCTATATATATATGTGTCTATATATATATATATATGTCTATATATATATATATATATATATATGTGTGTGTCTCTCTATATATATATATGTGTCTCTATATATATATATGTGTGTCTCTCTCTCTCTATATATATATATATATGTGTGTGTGTCTCTATATATATATGTCTCTCTCTCTCTCTCTCTCTCTCTCTCTCTATATATATATATATATATATATATATGTGTGTCTCTATATATATATATATATATGTGTGTCTCTCTATATATATATGTGTGTCTCTATATATATATATGTGTGTCTCTATATATATATATGTGTGTTTCTATATATATATATGTGTGTCTCTATATATATATATGTGTGTCTCTATATATATATATGTGTCTCTATATATATATATGTGTGTCTCTATATATATATATGTGTCTCTATATATATATGTGTGTCTCTCTCTCTATATATATATATATGTGTGTGTCTCTCTCTCTATATATATATATATGTGTCTCTATATATATATACATGTCTCTATATATATATATATGTGTCTCTATATATATATATATGTGTCTCTCTATATATATATATGTGTCTATATATATATATGTGTCTATATATTATGTGTGTCTCTATATATATATATGTGTGTCTCTATATATATATATATGTGTCTCTATATATATATATATATGTGTGTCTATATATATATATATATGTGTGTCTATATATATATATATATATATATATATATATATGTGTGTGTCTATATATATATATATATATATATATATGTGTGTGTCTATATATATATATATATATGTGTGTCTATATATATATATATATGTGTCTATATATATATATATATGTGTCTATATATATATATGTGTCTATATATATATATATATATATATGTGTGTGTCTATATATATATATATATATATATGTGTGTGTCTATATATATATATATATATATATGTGTGTGTCTATATATCTATATATATATATATATGTGTGTCTATATATCTATATATATATATATGTGTGTCTATATATATATATATATATATATATATATATGTGTGTGTCTATATATATATATATGTGTGTCTATATATATATATATATATATATATATATATGTGTGTGTCTATATATATATATATGTGTGTCTATATATATATATATATATGTGTGTCTATATATATATATATATGTGTGTGTGTCTATATATATATATATTTGTGTGTGTCTATATATATATGTGTGTCTATATATATGTGTGTCTATATATATATATGTGTGTCTATATATATATATATATATATATATATGTGTGTCTCTATATATATATATGTGTCTCTATATATATATATGTGTCTCTATATATATATGTGTCTCTATATATATATATATATATGTGTCTATATATATATATATATGTGTCTATATATATATATGTGTCTATATATATATATATGTGTCTATATATATATATATATGTGTCTATATATATATATATATGTGTCTATATATATATATATATATATGTGTGTCTATATATATATATATATATATATATATATATGTGTGTGTCTATATATATATATGAAGGCCTTTGATTCTGTGGACCGTTACTGCCTGATGAAGATCTTACAGGCTTATGGAATCCCCAAGAAGATAGTGGACCTGATATCACTGCTCTACACCAACACCAAAGCCCAAGTCATTACACCTGATGGGATGACAGTGTTCTTTGAGATACTGGCTGGAGTGCTCCAGGGAGATACATTGGGTCCCTACCTTTTCATCATCGTAGTGGACTATTGTATGCGCCTTGCACTGGAGAAACATCAGGACTCTGGCTTTACTGTAGCACCGGCTCAGAGCAGGAGAGTTAGGGCGAAAAAGGTATCAGATGCTGAATTTGCCGACGACATAGTTTTGGTGACAAATACAGTGAAGGAGGCAGAGGATTTAATGCGGGAGGTTGAGACTGTGTCGATGAGTGTGGGGCTGAGAATGAATGAGACTAAAATAAAATATCTGGTAGAGAATGTTGAGAAGCCAGAGGGGATCACTAATGTAGGCGGGAAGCTGCTGGAATTGGTTGAGGACTTCCTGTATTTGGGAGCAAAGATTGGGAATACGGAAGATGATGTGGTTGAGAGGAAGAGAAAGGCCTGGGCGGCGTGCCACAGCTTGAGATCGGTGTGGAAGTCGGACCTTCGTAGAGATCTGAAAATCCGCCTCTTCATTGCTGTAGTGGAGTCTGTGCTGCTGTATGGGTCTGAGACTTGGACACTGACCAAGAAACTCACTCAGATGGTGGATGGGTGCTACACGAGAATGCTGAGGATGGCTCTGAACATTAATCAGTATACACTGAGGATGAAAAACTCAGAGCTGTATGGGAGCATCCCAAAAGTCAGCTCAAAAGTGACACAGAGGAGACTGAGGTTGGCTGGACATGCTCACCGACATCCAGAGTTGACATTGCACTCAGTGCTCCTGTGGGAGCCCCTACATGGACACACTAGAAGAGGAAGACCAAAGTTAACGTATGTTGATGCCCTAAGGACAGACACTGGTCTGTTGGAGATGCAGGACATGGCAGCGATAATGAGGAACAGAGACCGCTGGAGAGAACTCGTCCATGGATCTCTTGAATTTTACCCGCCTTAGATATATATATATGTGTCTATATATATATATATGTGTGTCTCTATATATATATATATGTGTGTGTCTATATATATATGTGTGTGTCTATATATATATATATATATATATATATATATATATATGTGTGTCTATATATATATATATATATATATATGTGTGTCTATATATATATATATATATATATATGTGTCTATATATATATATATGTGTCTATATATATATATATGTGTCTATATATATATATATGTGTCTATATATATATATATATGTGTCTATATATATATATATATGTGTCTATATATATATATATGTGTGTCTATATATATATATATGTGTGTCTATATATATATATATGTGTGTCTATATATATATATATGTGTGTCTATATATATATGTGTGTCTATATATATATATGTGTCTATATATATATGTGTGTCTATATATATATATATATATATATGTGTCTATATATATATATATATATATATATATATGTGTGTCTATATGAAAGACGTAAAATAAGAAAATTTTAAAAATTAAAAATCTACTTACTAAAATTTTCACTCCAACTAATTAGTTTCTGTAAGGGGATAAATATAGTTACATAATATAACTATAGAGAATTCCTTACGTCATCAGGGAGTCTATTCTCAGCTAAGTTCCCAGGCGATGCGCGGACACTAGGAACCCATATAAAAATAATAATAATTCAGTGGATGGAATAAAGCTAGCGAGGACTAAATTCCGGAGCACTGAAAATATTCACTGCCTCTGATCAGTGGCAGATTCTAAAGAATCAATCATGTGACACTGAGGTTAATCAGTTAGGAGCGGGGTGGTATTATGACAAGAGCCTACTACTACCATGAATCAGCAGTAAATTTTGGCAAGTTTTGCTCAACAAATAATTTGGAGATAAATATAGAGAATTAGTACATCTACCAACATATGTGTACAGATGTACACCCATGTTAGCAAATATATATGTTATGTCTTAGTACCTTTGTGGTTCTATGCAGGGGGATGCAGAACAATTATATGAAAGACGTAAAATAAGAAAATTAAAAAAAATATATATATATGTGTCTATATATATATATATATATATGTGTCTATATATATATATATATGTGTCTCTCTATATATATATATATATATGTGTCTATATATATATATATATATATATATGTGTCTATATATATATATATATATATATGTCTATATATATATATATATATATATGTCTATATATATATATATATATATATGTGTCTATATATATATATATATATATATGTATGAACAGCAATGTTGCATGGCAGTGAGACCTGGGCATTGTGTGCAGAGGATATATGCAGACTAGAGAGGAACGAAGCTTGCATGCTCCGCTGGATGTGTAATAGTAAAATACGTGAACGGCAAAGCATAAACGAACTAAGGGAAAAATTAGAAATAAGAGGGATCAGATGTTGTTTACTCACGAGAAGGCTACGTTGGTATGGTCACGTGATGCGCATGAAAGATGACAGCTGTATAAAAAAGTGCAGGGCAATAAAGATAGACGGTAGCCACGGAGTAGGCAGACCCAGAAAAACCTGGGACGACCTGATAAATTCCGACCTCACACACTTATACCTCTCCAAGACAATGTCACTGGACCGAGATCTTTGGCGGTACTCAGTAATAGAGAAGACCCGCCTTACCTAAATACAAAGTAAAACCTACTACAGTCAGTAGGCATCTCTAACAAAATACACCCCCGTCCCACCACCCCCACCCCATCCACACCGCCCCTTTCAATGTAAAGTTATGTTGGTGCCACAACATCCAGGCCAAAACAAATGAGATCGTGTAGGTGTCACGACAAAAAAACACACAGTCCACGCTGTAATGTGGCCGTGTAGGCAACACGGTAAGAACCTGCCAGCCCCACACTGTAAATGTGGTTGGTGTTAGGAAGGGCCTCCAGCTGTAGAAACATAGACAGTCCTATGCGAGCAAGACAACCACTCTTGCCTCAAGTGGGAAAACTCCCGTCCAAACCCATGCAAGCGTGGAACATGGACGTTAAATGATGATGATATATATATATATGATGATATATATATGTGTGTGTCTATATATATGTTTGAGTGTATATATACACACATACTTATATATAGACACACACATATATATATATATAGACACACACACATATATATATATATATAGACACATATATATATATATATATATATATATATAGACACATGTATATATATATTTATACACACACATATATATATATATATATATATATATAGACACATATATATATATATATAGACACACACATATATATATATATATATATATAGACACATATATATATATATAGTCACATATATATATATATAGACACATATATATATATATAGACACATATATATATATATATATAGACACACATATATATATATATATATATATATATATATATATATATAGACACATATATATATATATAGACACATATATATATATATAGACACATATATATATATATATAGACACACATATATATATATATATATAGACACATATATATATATATATATATAGACACACATATATATATATATATATATATAGACATATATATATATATATATATATATATATATATATATATAATGTATAATAAACAACACAGTATAATTACTCCATTACCCAAGGTTTCTCGAATAGGACGAACACAAGAGACGTCCACATTCGTTTGTCAGATGAAGCAATATATATATACTATATGTGTCTATATATATATAAACACAAAATCACTGGCTCTACTGTTGGCCCTCTAATTGATGAAAATGGCACTCTTCAAGACAATGCTAAAACCATGGGTGAGATACTGCAGAAACAATACTGCTCTGTTTTCAGCAATCCTGATATGGCCGATCTGGGCTGTATCGGCGATGTTACTCCCCATTACACCTTATCGGACATAACGTTTGGCGCCCCTGATGTCTTGGCGGCAATAAAGGAAATCAAGCATAATTCAGCAGTAGGTCCCGATAGGTTCCCTGCTTGTGTCTTGAAGGCGTGTCAACACCAACTTGCTTCTCCTCTTGCCAATCTGTGGCGGAACTCACTGGATGCTGGATATGTGCCAGAAAACCTTCTATCCCAGTCTGTTGTCCCAGTTTTCAAAAAGGGAAACAAATCCCTTGCCGTGAATTACCGTCCAATCTCACCTCTCATATCATTAAGGTATTTGAGCGAGTGGTGAGATCGCGAATGACCCACTTCCTTGAGAGTAACAATATGCTGAACTCCAACCAGCATGGATTCCGTAATGGAAGGGATTGCCTGACGCAACTACTGCATCACTTTGATGACATTTTGAGAGCCTTGGGAGAGGGTTCCAACACTGATGTTATCTACCTTGATTTCAGCAAGGCCTTTGACAGGGTTGATCATAACATTCTACTGAGAAAGCTGTCCAATATTGGTGTCACTGGAAAGCTGCTGCAGTGGATCAAGAGCTTCCTGTCAAACAGAACCCAACATGTTGTAGTTGAGGGAGTCAAATCAAGCCCAGCCAAAGTCAGTAGTGGAGTCCCACAAGGCACTGTGTTGGGCCCACTTCTCTTCATCATCTATATTAATGACATCACTGACATCATCAAACACAGCAACATTAAAATTTTCGCTGATGATTCCAAGCTCCAAAAGGTCATCAATGGCGTGGATGACCGGATAAGCCTTCAGTCAGACCTACTGGCTGTTACCCAATGGGCAGAAAAGAACAACATGTTACTGAACGAAGACAAATTCGAACTGATCCACTTTGGAAAAGAGGATGCTCTGAAACTCCCGTACTCCCTTCCCTCCGGGGAAACTCTCGTGGCATCTAACAACATCAGAGACTTGGGAGTAACCGTGGACAGCAACATAAGCTGGACCACGCATATAAGCAGCAAAGTTGACATGGCCCGCAGAATGTGTTCCTGGATCCTCAGAACCTTCCAGTCGAGAGATTCCCGCACCATTATCCTTCTCTTCTCTACTTTCGCCCGACCACACCTTGAATACTGTTGTCCACTGTGGTCTCCCCACACGAAACAAAGTATCATGAAACTTGAAGCTCCTCAAAGGGCAATCACGAAAAAGATAGATGGCATGTCAGACCTTGACTACTGGGGTCGATTGGAAAACCTGAAACTTTACTCACTCCAACGTCGCCGTGAGCGTTATATTATCTGCATGATGTGGAAAATGTTCCATCATCACTGCCCAAATGATGTTGGCATCGCCTTCAAGATACACCCAAGGCTTGGGCCCCGTGCTATCCGTCCCATTCAAAAATCTAAATCGCAACTCATAACAACAATACGGCACAATTATTTCACCTCAATCGGCCCTGCTCTCTTCAACATCACACCAGGACACGTCAAAACAGAAACTGACCACACAAAATTCAAGAAGTCTTTGGACAAATTCCTCCAAGTAATCCCGGACAAACCACCCACACCCGGATATGTCTCCGCAAACAGTAATTCTCTTCTCGAATGGGCCATGGTGCCCAAATCCTGAATTGAAAGACTTCGCCAGGTGGTGCTATTAAGTTAGACATGGCCTGGGCCAATACTGGCCAAAACATTTCAAAGTTATTCAAAGTTATTCAACGTTATATATATATATATATAGACACATATATATATATATATATATATAGACACATATATATATATATATATATATATATATATAGACATTTATATATATATAGACACATATATATATATATATATATATATAGACACATATATATATATATATATATATATATAGACATATATATATATAGACACATATATATATATATATATATATATATATATAGACACATATATATATATATATATATATATAGACATATATATATATAGACACACATATATATATATATATATATATATATATATATATATATATATATATAGACACATATATATATATATATATAGACACATATATATATATATATATATAGACACATATATATATATATATATATATATATATATAGACACATATATATATATATATATATATATATATATATATATATATATATATATATAGACACATATAGTATATATATATTGCTTCATCTGACAAACGAATGTGGACGTCTCTTGTGTTCGTCCTATTCGAGAAACCTTGGGTAATGGAGTAATTATACTGTGTTGTTTATTATACATTAAATATATATATATATATAATTAGTTACCACAGTGACATATGCAGGTACTTAAGTTTCGTTAGGTTATACACCCTAACTCATTCACTCATTCAGTTTATTATATAAACAAAGATGACTTATATAACAGACTGAATGAGTTGGGGTGTATAACCCAACAAACTTAAGTACCTGTATATATAACTGTTGTAACTAATTATACTTAACTCATCCTATAGACTGAATGCTCTTACCCTTGGATATTTATACCAAATCTGTACTGCAGTATATGATGGCTGCCCCCCTCGTTATCGAGTATGCCCATTGCACGATATACCATTATTAAAAATTATTAATTAATTCTATCGTGCAATGCCTGTGTGTGAAGATATTTTTTAAAGTGAGGAAAGACTGTGCATTGAGCGACAGTAGCTATAACACAAAAAGAAGAAAAGATCAACATCATCGGTAACTACTGAGCCGCATGTTTTATATCGGAGTTATCCCAGTTTCCTGAGTTGCCTTCTAGAAGAATGCCCTGACAAAGGCTAGGGTCCGTCACTCCAAGTGGTTTAACCACGCGATCGGGTGTCCAGCCCGACTATTTCTATGTCCTTGCGCATATACATACATATGTACATGTGTATATACATATTTACACACTTTTGGATGGCCGTTGACTCTTATGAGTTCTTCCGCCCTTTGTCAAGTTTTGTTTTTTGTCCTGCAGGGTGTCCAAAATCACCCTCCTCACCAAGTAAACTTGGTGGGATTGCCGGTTTAGTTGCCGACGACCCGACCATATGACAGGTTGTACTGGGTTACATGTTACCAGTAGCACTGAAGAGTGACCCGACATATATACTGCAGTATATACATATATATATACACACACACACACTAATGAGAGGCAGAAACTACAGAGCACTAGACTAAATGTCTAATAATCATTAGTGTTGTCCTTCTATATTCATTTTTTAATCTTACTAGAATTGGTTTTGATATTTATACCACTAGGTTTGTACCCATGTGTAGTTGAATTACAGGTAGGTTCACAGAGAAGGTGACTTTTTGTGTGACAGATATATAGTAACATCATCATTATCCTAATTTAACATACATTTTTTTTCACACTTGCATGGGTTAGATGGGTTGTCACCTTATGAAAGAAATCTTTCTCAGACCAGCATGCTCATACAAATCTGTATCTTTGTTGGTTTCTACTACTGGATACCCATTGTAACACCAGCCATGCTATAGTATGGACTGACTGCTCTTTTTTTGTGGCACTGAAACGACCACTTAAACAGGGTGAACTAGGAACTTTTTGTTGTGTCACCAAAACTACCACCTTACAGTGTGGACAAGGTGCTTTTTCTCGTGTCACCAACACAACCACCTTGCAGTATGATCTAGGTGTTTTGGTTGTTGTGGCACCGGATCAGCATACAAGGTGGATTTAGTGCCTTTTTTTCCATATCAACATCATTGTGTGAGATCAGATATAGAGCATGTCCAGGTTTCTTGCTCGTATGTGTGGGTTGGGCTGATGTGTATCAGGGGTGAGGGTTTGGAGGGGAGACAATTAGGCAAGTTAAACATCAACGATGTGCATGGAATATTTAGCAGGTGGGGGCAGGGTATTAAAACTGGGATAAGTGAATGGGGAGGAGTGAAAAGAAGATTGGTGCAGACTAGTGTGTCATCTACGTTTGTTTCATTTCGTATTATGCAATTAGGAAGGTAGGTTTTCAGAGAATAAAAGGGAGCATGAGGGCTTACTTCATGTAGATCCGTCCAACTGAGGGATAAGCTGTAAAAGTTTACAACAGTGTGATATACTAAGCAATTAAGAATATGAAAGTAGGGAAGGCAGTTGGATGATCTGGCATGGTAGGTTACAAGTTAGTCAGGCACATAATCAATCAAATAGTACAAGATGGTGTCATACCCAATAACTGGTGCAGAAGTATCATTGTAAACTGCTATGAGGGCAAAGGAGAAAGGTAACTACAAATGTTTATGGTATCTTTACTAATGGACAGATTGTCGTGAAAATTTGCATTAACGACTTTGAATATTAATGTGGTGCAGTCATAGTGATAATTTTTACATTTTAAGAATGTCTTGCTATTGTGGTTTCATATGATACTTAAAGAGTTAAATAAAGGGAAAGACAAATTGGATAATGGATAATGTAGTTGGGGATACATTCTGCATAAAAAAAGACCGAATGATCATAGCTTTTCACCTTTGATCAAAAGCCAACTCAATCAGGGCTAATCTGGAGGTAAACAGCAACAACATGGTCATGGCTGGAACAACTTTGATTATAGGCCAGACTATACAATGTTGATCTCGAGCTAAACAATAGCCCTTTCATCATAGGTCAGCTCAATCAGATTGATCTGAGCTTAAACAACAACAATATAACTTTATTCAATATATCTTGTCTTGTAAAATCAACAGATACTCTATAGATCCTACATTAAGCATTCTCTGAAATACACCTTGAGGGTTGCATTTTTCTAAAAAAACCTGTCTGTTGTACAATGCACCATGTTTCTTACAGCAGCAATCTTAATATCCTATGGTACTTTTTTGCAACTGGTGGAGTTAGGCCAGAAATGTCTGGTGTATTACATATTGTATTGTTAAGGCAAAACTCTCTTTGCATTATAGTATTCTTTTTTTTTTTTTTAGTCCTTTCCGTTTACTAATTTTAGTTAGTGGATATGAAGTGGGACTGGATTTAAGCTGATCAACCTTAGTACTTATTTCAGGCTGTTACTTATTTTATTGATTTCTAATCTGGCCAAGTTTACACTCGCAAATAAGAAGAACCAAGGCCGCTCCTAGGAACATTTGATTTGGTGTACTTCATATTTGTTTGTGTTGCTGAATACAATCGGGGACCGCTAATTCTCCTGAGGGTTAGTAGTTCTCTTCTAACTCGAGCAAGAGCGCCTTTCCATTGTCAATTTGCATTGATCATCTGCAAAGCCGCATTGTCTCAGAACCACTACACCAGTCTTTCGATGCGTACAGCTGGAACTGATTTGCCAGGATTTTTTTTTTTTTTTTTTTAGATGGCTGTTGACTCTTATGAGTTCTTCTGCCCTTTGTCAGGTTTTGTTTTTTGTCCAAAATGATTATAAATAACAATTTAAAAAAAAATCAAAATTCAGTAAATTTCAAATTAGATAATTATCATTTTAGTTTAGATAATTCTAGTTTAACCCTTTAGCATTTACATTACTCTGTATTTTCT
This sequence comes from Eledone cirrhosa, assembly GCA_964016885.1. NCBI lineage: Eukaryota > Metazoa > Mollusca > Cephalopoda > Octopoda > Eledonidae > Eledone > Eledone cirrhosa. The sequence continues at coordinate 37,656 of CAXHJY010001531.1, read as the reverse complement.
ATTGTATTTTCATGGTAAACACTTTATTTCACATAATTATCTTGCATAGTACCGAATTTACGAGATTTTGATATTATTTATTTTGAAAACAACAACTTAACATCAGTATGGCCAGTTTTGGCTGGTTTGAACAGAAAGAGGTGAGAGAATTCTGGCCAGAAATGGCCAGTTTAAATGCTAATGGGTTAAACTAAAGTAGCAGCTGAGAGTCCCATTTTGTTTAGTGCTAGAATACTTCTGCCTATCTTCATCCCACCCTCTCCAAACAAAAACAACTGGTTATTAATAGAAATAATTTTTAAAGGAGGTGATAAACATGAAAATACAGCAGTGATTTATGAGTGTAAATTGTAAATAGTTACATACATGACTGTGTTGTTAAGAAGTTTGATTTGCAAATATGTAGTTTCAGATTTGATCAAATGGTACAATATCTTAGGCAAGTGCTTTTTGCCATGGCCTTAGGTCTATCAAGGAAGCCTGTCAGAGAACCCACTGCTGTTCTTGTGTGGTAGATTTCATCTGGTACATGGTTTAATTCCAATACCTGGCCCTTGGGTCCAATCAATCAGAAGCATTTGAAGTAAAAGCCAAGAAATATGTGACAAAAAAATTGATGGTAAAATGGGGACTTTTAGCTTATATTCGAGGTCAATATATTGCTGATTTCACCAACTTCAAATTCTTTGTAAATTAGGTGCTAAAATATTTTTGCTTTGGAGGTGAATATTACACTGGTTTTACTAGGAGGTGAATAAATTTTACATTGGTTTCACTTTATAGGTGAATATATTTTTATGTGTTCAAAATGTTTGGAAATTGGTAAAATTCATGACATAAAGTTGTCCCATTGTGATACAAGTCAGATCAGGTGATAATGTCTTGCTCATACAGAACTAATTTGGGCTTGGTTTCTATGGCTTGATGCCCTTCGTAATAGCAATCACATTTACAGTGTGTCCTGGGTGCTTTTTATCGTGGCACCAAAATGACCACTTTATAGTGTGGGCTGGGTGCTTTTTGTCATGACACCTACACAACCACTTTACAGTGGTTGTGTAGGTGTCAGACGGGGCGCTTTTTGTTGTGGCACCAAAACAACTACTTTACAGTGTGAACTGATGACTAAGGTGGTGGAAGTGCATGAGGACTGGAAAGGTAGATCTAGGGTGGGGTAGGGTACTTATCTGGTGATGGGTCATATGTGAAGGGTGGAGTGTTAGGATGTGGAAGATGAATGTATATATATATATATTCAATATTATAAGAAAGTCAAAGATATGAAATTATTATTTATTACATTTCTACATCTCATCTTAACAAAGAAAATAGTAAAGTACTACATTATAATCACACACACACACACACACTCACACTCACACTCACACTCACTCACACACACACACACACACAGTATATATATATATAAAAGTCAATGAGATAAGGTTTGAATGTATTATCATGCAAACCTGTGTTGGAGTGCTAACAAAATGTATATTTGTAATATGGGGTCATACATGGCTGTCCTAGACCTTGACATTTCTGTGAATGCAGACTGATTTAACAAGTGCAATTTGCAATTCACAGTGGCTGCATTGAGCAATGCAAACCAATTCTGCATCACTTCTTCAGTAGATATAACTAATTATGGTGAGAGAGTGTGAAGCTGTTTATCCAGTTGGCGTGCCCAGAAATTACTACCATAATAGCTAAGGTAATCGGCAGCAAATAGTGATGTCATACCTGGAAGAATGACTTGATGTTCGCGAAGGGACTGTGCTAATAGCAGCAAATTCAAAATAAATTCTTGAATTTATAGTCGGTTTAGATTCAACCAGTTGAAAAGTAAAAATGACAGAATTGCAAAGAAATACAGAGGCAATAGAATAATGAAAATACCATTTACTCATATTTCAGGTTGTTCAGTGAACTGGGAGAAAAACTAGTCCATAATAACAAGGTTATAGGAAAATATATTCACTATATACTTGGTTGTCCACAAACTCAGTCAATGAGATATAGTTTGAACGTATTAGTGTACAAACCTGTATCGGAGTGCTAACAAAATGTATGCAAGATGAGCCCCAGTTGAAGATTTAAAAAAAAGCTGCTTTGACATGGTTTAAATCACATAAAAAAGACAAAGCAATAAGCTCCCCTCCCCATCCCAAGAAAAAATAGAGAGAATGATAGAAAAAAAAGATTGCACAAGAGAGTAAAAAATACTGGAAAATAAGATTACAAAAAGACATGCAGAGAAAATTTAGTGATAAAATTGTGGACAGCTGTAATGGTTGAGTAGTGTGTTTAATTATCATCTTAATCATGATTATGCATCTGAAAAAGTTATATCATCCCTGAGCTCTGTGTGCAAAATACCTGACAAGCATGGAAACTTGTGAGTTTTACATGTTAATGGTTTAATGACAGAACTATTAAAAATATTTCCTATAACACTGAAAACCTGTCGAAACATGTTACTGAAAAATGGACCCAAATGACATACTTGACAGGATATTTTCTTATCAAAGAAGAGGACTTATTTCTTCTTGATGCTCTTAGTAAAACATTTTTTATTAAGCTACTACTTGAAGTGCAACAACAGAAAAATAACAAAATTTGACTTCTACTTTTTCATGTATTGCTGCTGATTTATTCCCGGAAGTTGAACAACCTATTATATTTTTAATTTTGGCTTGGATTTAGTCAACAATGTTACACCAGTTTGTTAATAGCAAAGCATTTAGAATATCACAAATATTGGTTTCTGATTTAGGCTCAAGACTAACAATTTATGGGGAGGGGAAAAGTTGATTAAATCGACCCCAGTGCATTACTGGTACTTTATTTTATTGGCCCTGTGAGGATGAAAGGCAAAGTTAACCTCAGCAGGATTTGAACTCAGATCATGAAGGGGCGTAACCGTATGCCATAAAGAATGTTATCTGACGCTCTACCAATACTGCCAATCCACCACCCTAATATCATAAATATTAAAGAGGTGTCACCCCATTGTTTTGGATGAGTGCACTACAGCAAAAAACAAAAAACAAAAACGCTTTGAAAGCTTTCAATCGAAGTTTGGATGATTTCAGAAATACGGAAATATCAATGGGTTAAATTGCTACAGTACTGTAAATCAGTTTTCACTAGATTTTGCCTGTAGTTCCAATGAGCACTAAAGCCGATAATCTAATAGCTTTCTTGTATTCATCTTAATTATGAAGACATGAGACCAAAAGGAACCTAAAAATATGAGAGTTACTCTTTTCGGAGAGGATTTGTTTGAAAAATTTGTTCAAAATATATATTGCAGGTTAGAGTAAATGGGGTACTTTTTAATAAAAAATACCATATATACTCATATATAATCTGAGAAATATGTGACAAAAAAAGAATTGATGGTAAAATGGGAAGTAGATTTATATTTCAGGTCAATATTTTATCAATTTTTACCAACTTCAAAATTCTAGGTACAGGAAGTACTAAAATATTTTCACTTTGGAAGTGAATATTACACCGGTTTCACTTTTGCCATGAAATTTATTTTTGACATGCTTTGAATGAATATGGCCTTCAAAATAGTCAGTAATTGGTACAATAATCAGTGCGTAATGGAGTTCTGAATCAAAAACTATACTCTGACATTTAAAACATTTTAGATATCAAAATATTACAGCTTCATAAATATATTCTACACTCAAGAGAATTTCAAAATTGTACCATCTAAACATATGTTGATTAGATGCCTTGGCTTATACACAGGTTTTGGATTTTTGCCTATTTCTCAGACATATAATAGGGGGTTAACTTATATTCAGAGCAGCTTATATGCAAGTATATAGAGTAATTATACCCATCTCTAATTACTACATCAGTTTCATCTGTCACTTGGCAAGAGTGTTGCCAATTTTTCAGACCACCAACAAAAGTACAGATGTTTATAAGAAAGGGCAATTTCACCAAAAATATAACTGTTAACAGCATAAACAATGAGTTATTGAAATGCATTTCTGGAGATACATAATGTTATAAATCTAGTTCTAGACTGTTCAGAGGCTATAGAGTAATGTAAATGCTAAAGGGTTAAATTCTTAATTTATTTGGGTTGTCCTGGCTTTTTAATAGCCTAACTTCTGTTAAAAGTAAGATCTATCATTCTACTAAGGAATCTGGATCAGCCTTGGCTATGTAATGGTGATTAAAATGTGTTTAGTGATCAAAATGTTTAATGTTTCATATTATTTAAGTGACTATTCTGATTGTTCTATTTGAAAATATGCATTTATACCCAAAATTCCTTTGATACCATCTGACTCAGAAATACCTTTCTAATTCAAAGGCTGTAGTTTCTAGTAAAATTAAGCTTTGGTATTGCCATAAATATACCTCAATACAAACTTTATCTGTTGCTTGGTTACAACTGATAAGACTGATTATTATATTCAATTTTATATTGCATGAATAAGAGTTGGAAATTCATGCAGTTTTCTTGTTTATGCTTCTGGAAAAATGTGTAGCATTGTTTGTAAGGTTTTTCATTTACACTGAATATCAAAAATAGGAATAAATAAAACAAGAGGTGATGGCTATAAATAAGAGTTGAATTTGTTGTCATCCAAAACAGCTCTGATCTAGGTTTAGATTCTGCCACCCTCACCCCTTCCCCCTTTCTTTCCTCCTTTGACTAGTAGTCCTTGTTCTTCCCCTCCTTTTTCTCTCATTTATTGCATTTATAGTCCTTTCCAATGTTGCTCTCTTTCTGTATGCTTAATAAATTTAATTAGAAAAAAAAAAGAATTCCGTTACTAAAATATTTGTTGTATATGGTATGGCAGAACTGCCTTATACAGGTTTCGGCCCAAGTAAAATCTACAATAAATTGAATGGGAATTAAACAATATACGTGAAATACCATATATACTTTAATATAAGCCGATCCAAATATAAGCCGATACCCTATTTCATGTTGGAGAAAGGGGCAAAAATCGAAGCCCTGTTTATAAGCCGAGGCAGGTAATCAACACATTATGTTTAGATTGTGCGGTTTTGAAATTCTCGTTAAGTTTTGATAATTTGAGATATAAAATAAACTGACGGCAATATCAAAACATCAGTTGATGTCTGAAAGTTATGAATCATACTGCTGAGTGAGGTATTTATCTCATAAAGAGGTTTAATGATTCTATGATGGATGAAAATCAGAAACAATTCCTCCTAAAAATTGTTGCAGAACAAAGAAACAAGTGCCCCAGAGGTCGAAGGAGACCATTTCCGATTATAAATTTCATTCGTAAAATATATTTCTCTCTTATTATGCTTTGACGCATAGTTACGGCCCTTGCCATTCTGAGTTCAAATCCCGCAGAGGTTAACTTTGCCTTTCATCCTTACGGGGTCGATAAAATAAAGTACCAGTAATACACTGGATAATTGCTGGCCTTGTGCCTAACGTAGAAACAATTATTATTTCTCCCAATATTGTGTTTTTAGAATGTATTCCTTCTGCTTATTTTCATTTCATTTCATTCTGTCGTGTGGTTTTCTCATTGGATTCAATAAAGTGAACAGAAAGGACAATATACTACAGGCCAGATAAATAAAAAGATGTGAAAGTGTGCAACCTCTAAACATTATTTGATTGACCTATAATTTGGCATACTTCGTTATTTCATGAACTCGAACATGGGCTTACTCAACATGAGATGATTGGCAAATAGTTTACAAAATGGAACACCTTACTGTACATGCTTTCTCATACATTATCATCACTACTCTAGTCAACCATTCCTCCACTCTGTTTTCTCAATGCCTATCTCACCACTTCCTATAGATCCTATCAAAATCTTTCACCAGATCAACAAACCCCCAAAACAAATTGTGCCTCTTGTCCCTGTTCTTCTGAAACTGACACCCAATAAAAATTGCATTAGATTTTCCTTTCTCTGGCACTAATCCAAACTGCATGTCATCAATCTTCACTTTTTTCCTTATATTCTTCTTCTCTAATACATTTCTACTACCTTAATTAACAGGAATTTTTGGAGATATTTTAAAGAGAGTAGAAAGTTTGGGTGTGAAGAGAATGATAGAGATCTATAAGTTGATGGTGACAGAAGACTGTGTTCTAGTGGGTTGGGAGTCAAGTATTCTCATCCCTCTGAATAAGGGGAAAAGTGATCCTCTAAACTGTGGCTGGGAGCCTGCATCCCACATACATATGTTCCTGTGCTCTATCAAATTCATTTTATCATGGCAACAGATCTAGGAAGGCCGTCATGCCTTTGACACAACTGAAGAGTCATCCAGACCCTTTTACAGGTTTTCAGTGGCTGGATGCCCTTCCTATTATCAACCACTTTACAGAGTATACAAGGTACATTTACTGTATCAACAACACTAGGGAGGTTATCATGTCTTTAACACAACTGAAGCATCATCCCAACCCTTTGTTTGGCAAGTTTTGTATGACAGAATGCCTCTGTGTATGTATGTATAGGCGGAGGAACTCAGCAGAGACAACGGCCATCCAAATAATACTTTTTTTTTTTTTACACCTGGGAATGAAAGGCCCCCAATTATTGTCACAACACTTTCTAGGAGAGGGAAACTCGGAAGCCTCTGATGATGTTGACCAGTTCTCCTTTTCAGGTAGTGTTTTCGATGCTCAGAGAGTGGGATTGGTCGAGTGCAAGGCCTTTCCCCTCTTAAAAAAAACCTTCAAAGCACAGGCATTGCTTGTTCAGGACATGATACAGGTTCGTGTGGCTGGCCGTAGCCTAAAAGTACACCAAACTCTATAATCTGACAAGTGATTGCAATACTCTTAGCAGAGTTTGAAGCCATCATGCATGTATGTATTTATGTATGTATACATGCATGGATGCATGCATGCGTTTAAAGGATATATAACAGGATATATAAAGTGAGAAACAGCTAGTATTTTGTTCATATATATGCATGACAAATAATATGTAAATAAATATACACACTTGAAGATGGTATAATGACAATTATACCTAAAATTAGCGCATGCACACACATACACAAATATATAACAGAAAACTCTGCCAATTCATTGATATTATGATATTAACAGGCGATCAATCCATGGGTTATGTTGTTTCTGACGAGAATAAAATCAAATCACTCATTCAAATCCTTTTCTACATTTGTCATGCAGAATGACCAGAGTACTATCAGAATCAGTAGAGCATCAAGAAATAATTGTTTCTATTTTTGGCACAAGGCCAGCTATTACCCCAGTGCATTACTGGTACTTTATTTTATCGACCCCATAAGGATGAAAGGCAACGTTAACCTCGGCGGGATTTGAACTCAGAATGGCAGGGGCCATAACTCAATGCGTTAAAGCATGGCGTCTGACCCTCTACCGATACTGCCAATCCACCGCCCATCAAGAAATAATGTCTTGTAATGTTAAGTTACTTCCCTTTACATTTGGCCTGGCATCCTCCCCGAGCTGCTAAAATAATTACTAGTGAAATAGAGGCCCCCATTGGACACAAATGACCATGGTTTTGCATCTAGAAAGATTCCCTCTGAGGAAGAAGCCTGGCTTGTCTGTGGAAGACTAGCTGTCACCCATGCATACCAGTCTCTCCTCTCCATGCCACCAATGTTGTCCAAGGGAAAAGCAATGGCTGATACAGCTTGGCACCAGTGACATTGCTCCAGTTCACTCAGCTGTAGAAATGAGTTGCAATGTAAAATAGTGTCTTGCTCAAGGATACAACGCATCACCCGGTCCAAGAATCAAACTCGCAACCTCTCAATTGCAAGCCCAACACTCTAACCAGTAAGCCACTTACTGGTGTCGTCAAAATAGGTGGCCACATTAGCAGTCGAATTGGATGTACCAAAATATTGTAACCAAAATTATAACAAAGGACTTCTCTCTCTCAGTGTGAAGGGCAGATTGTATGATGCTTGTATTTGAGTTGCTATACTACATGATAGTGAGATGTGAACTCTAAATATAGGTTTCAAATGAAATATACATGTTCCTTTGGATGCATCATGTTAGTGTACATGAGCAGCAAAGCACAAGAGGAATTGTATGTAGTGAGCAAGAGAGGTAGTTGCAATGGTATGAACATGTGATATATTAGGAGAACAAGAGCTGTATAAACGATGTGCCCAAACACTTGATGCACTCTCAGGTCCCAAATAATAGAGGTGGTGAGTGGAATAACTGGGATAGAGATGGGGTTATCGGTAATTTTTCTAGGTTGTCCCCGTTTATTTTTTTTTTTAACCAGAATTAGTTGTTTAGTTTACATATTGAGATCCCAACCCATTCTATTTATTTTATAACGCATGGGATTTCTAGTAATGTACATTTTTTTTTGTCATGTATCATGTTTTTTAATGTCTAAAGAAAATTTTGCTTTAGATGGATTAGCAAAATTTAATAAGCAGGGGTAGGTGTGGGTGGGGGTGATCACATCTTGCTCAAACTTTTCATTTTTGGCTTGATTTCTACAGCTGGATACCCTTCCCATCCAACTGCATTACAAAGTGCTACTAAAGTCTAAGGTCTGTCTCGAGCCGAGAGACTCATCAGGCCAGTGCTTATCCTGGTCTCTGTGGTGTGAAGCGACTGAGAGTACAAGACTCCCCCCTAAACAGGATGCCGGTCCATTGCAGGATTAAATCCCAGCTATTGTCAGTACTCATTTTCAGCTGAGTATACTGGAGCAACATGAAATAAAGTTATTTGCTCAAGAACACAACATGCAACCCAGCCCCGGATTGAACCCACAACGCTATGCTTCGCCACATGCCTTAAAGTGTTACTGGGCATATTTTATCATGACTCTTGCACCACCACCTTACAGCGTGAATTGATTGCTTTTTGTCATGGAACTAGCACTACAACCTTACATAGTGGTCTGGGTGTATTTTTATTGTGGCCCCAGTAATACCTCGTTACAACACCAAGGGAGCTAGTTGTTCTTCACCAGGCTTGGGAGCCATTGACAGGAGTGGGTGTGTAAAATGAGGAGGCACTCCACATGGTACAACACTACGCCTGATATCCCCCCCCCCCCCACGTGTGAGTGTGTAATTATGACTTGTACACTGTTCACTATCCTGACATTTGCACATTATTCTATGTACTATGCATGCACCTTCGATGAGTTGTAGTGTACTTGAGCACTGTAGAGAATAATTTTCATTATCATACGACCGTGGGAGAGGAAGCATCAGGTCATGGATGTGGCCTTAAAGAGAGTGAGCACATCTTTCAAGCTTACATGGATTGGACAAGGAATGTGAATCAGTGGGAAGGGGATACATACATGCACACACACACGCACATATATATATATATATGTATGTATGTATGTATGTATGTAAAGGCGCATGGCTTAGTGGTTAGGGCATTGTTCTTGCAATCGGAAGGTTGTGAGTTCAATTCCCGGACTGGGTGATGCGTTGTGCCCTTGGGCAAGACACTTTATTTCTCTAGCACTTGTTAACTCAGCTGTAGAAATGAGTTGCGATGTCTTTGGTGTCAAGCTGTATCAGCCATTGGTGGCATGGAGAAGGGAGACTGGTATGCATGGGCAAGTGCTGATCTTCCACAAACAACCTTGCCCAGACTTGTGCCTTGGAGGGGAACTTTCTAAGTGCAAATCCCATGGTTATTTGTGACTGAAGGGGGTCTTTATGTAAAGTACATAATAGTATTATTTTATTATGTAAAGGCAGTATTGCTAGAATGCCAGACAAAATTTGCAGTGTTTAGTCACGTCCATCTTCTTTCTGAGTTCAAATCATGTTGTCAACTTTGCTTTTCATCCTTCAATGAAATACCAGTTGAGTACTAGGGTCGATTTAATCAACTACACCCCCCCCTCCTCAATAACTGGTTATGTGCCCATGCTAGAAACAATTATTTAACCTTGTAATGGATAGACATGTATGTATGAGAAAGTGGTGGGATTTCTCAGTAGAGAGTAAATAACAAATAAAAGTGAATATGCAGACACATATACATGTTAGGTGTTTTTTTTCTTTTTGTTTTCATTCACTGGTTGCCAAATGTCAACGAATATTTGTTTTCCTCACTATGACTGTTGAGTCCTAGTACCATACTTCAATATATAAACTCTTTTTAATTGATCTGTCATATATCATGTGTTAGCTAGCAGGGATAATCGGTTGATGAAACAAACTACATTAGTATTAGTAACATTTAAGATATATTTTTTTATTGAGTTGTTTACTGGATTAAAAACGTCTAAACAAAAGAGACATAGTAAGTTATCACTTCACACTGTTAATTGGGTGGAACTGAAACATAGTAGTAAATGAAATAGGAAGTTGTTCAATCTCTGATGTATGCACTGATAATAAATAAATTAAAATCAGCCGGTCAATGATTCAATAGTTAAGATGACTAATATTACTAACAACCATGTGTTTTTACCGGAAGTTCTTCGATCTTTCTCGAGCATATATAGATTTACAGCAAAACATATACCCCACTCCACTATAAAATTGATCATAGGCACGTGACCATTATGCCTATATAGGTGCCAGTTTTTTTTTACGCGTCTTGGACTTCCATGTGCTTAGCCTACTACTATTTCTCTAGCTGTCTACTTGTCATGTTCTTAGCCAGCTTCGGCAATTTACTGTCACAAAATTATTTAACGTTCTCGCAGACTTTCATATAATATTTAAGTAGTTCTTCTTAGCCTTCTTTATTTTCGCGTCACCATCTCACTAGTTTATCAGTAACACTTTAATTATAATATTCTTTCGGCTATACAAATATTACGGAAGCAAAACTGACCTGCTGACCTTCTCATTTTATTACTTCTTGATGCGACTTAGTGATATTAAGCAGCTGCAGAGTAAGTATTAATTATTATTATCGTAATTTTCATTATATATGTATGTCTATTTTAGTTTGATTTATTTTTAAATTCGTAGATGAGTGAATATAAAATGTAAACACTGATTTTAATATGCCCTAACTCCCACCGTCTTAAAGATTTAATGTTTTCATTCTTATTATTTAACGTTCGTTAAATAAACAGAATGAAGATTTAATATTCATTATTCGACTTTATATTTTTATCTATATATTCATTATTATGTCCTGTCTCTTTGATTTTATTTTGATTGACGAAATTGAATTAATTTTATTTCTCTTTTTCTTCATTCGTTTTTGATTTGTCTGTGTCATCTCTGGTCAATTTTTGTTGTTATTACTGTTTTCAACTTGTTCGTTACTAACATTTACATTAATAAACACAGATGTACATAAATTCCTGACATTTTTCATCGCTCTGACATCGTTTTTTCGATTCCATCATACATCAGCGATTATTTTATAATTTTACTGTTAATTCCACTCTTGTCAAATAACCACCGACCGCTACTACATAATTATAAATCCATTAATATGATTTTATCATACTTTTGGTAGGGTTAGAATAACACACTGTTTAAAAAAAAAAAATTAATAATTTCGTGCCTGAAAGCCGACAGCGAAGTTGTAGAAGTACCGTGTATTGTCTCAACATTATTATGGTCATACCCTACTGGGCACACTCAGAGCTTAATAAATAAAAAAAGAAACTGCAAATGCTAGCAGTTATGGATTCAAACTATTTTAATTATAAATAGCAATGAATCTTTCATTAGAATACTATACATCCTTCATTGACGTTTATACCCCCATCAACTCTGAAATCAGAAAATTCTCTTTCTGTGAACTGTTAGATATGTTCGTGTTTTAATGTAGTATTTATTTTTTTTTTAATGTTCACAGGTTAATTAGATTTATTTATTCTTTCCCAAAGCTCATTAATTAGAAGCTATTAGTATTTTTCCCTTAAATTCCTTCTCTGTCTGCTTTCTCTATTTTGATAACTATTTAAAATTTGATTCTTCGAAGTATTTCTAGTTAGTTTATTTTTTCTTTCAAAATTCCTATACCAGACAATCGAATCCTTTCAAACACACACACGCACACACAGACACTCACACATACTCACACTCACACATACACTCACACACACATACACTCGCACACACATACTGTATCGCCATCATCGTTATTTTACATCCGTTTTTCCATGATCTCATGGGTGGTTTTCCAGTTCAGCCTCCCTCCACTCATTGCGTTCCTTCATCTACTCAGGTTCAACGTATCGAGATCAGCTCTCATCACTTTCCCCTCAGGTTTTCCTCTTTTGGTAATCCATACCATCACAATCTTCTCCCTTGTACTCTACATCTTATTTCTCTTATGTTCAGTTTTTCTCTCAGTTGATCCACATTTACATTACTCATCCATCAAAGAATACTTGACTCGTTTCTGCAGTCCATGTCTCATTACCATTCAATATTACACTTTACACACATCCTGCATTTTGCCCATAATGAAAAGCCCTTTTTTGTCCTCAATAATAGTTCCCTAACAGTTTTCCATCTTATTCCTATTCTAGCTACTATACTTTCAGTGTATCCACCTCCACTGTTGATAAAGTCACCCAGGTAACAGTGATGATATCAGCCCAATATTCTTTCCTACTTACTAAAACTTTGGTATTTGCTAGGTTTACTCATTGTTGTTTTGATTCTAAGTTCTGTTTCCACCAGAAGAACTTATTTAGATAATCTCAGATTCAGCTATAAGAATCAGGTTGTCAGCATACAAAAGTTCCCAATGGTCAGTCAGTCTTAAACTACTTTGTTATGACCTAGAGAACTATACTAAACAGGGGGTGCTGAGAGTTATACTCTGATGAACACTTACCAGCACATTGAATTCCTCACTAAACTAATTACCTGTCATCACTTTACTGATAGCACCTCTGCACATGGTTTACACTGCTCTCACAAGCCCCTCATCTACATTCAATTTTGTGAAGGACCACCAGACAACAGATCATGGTACTCTGTTAAAGGCCATCTCCAGATCAATGAAAGTTAGGTATTGTGGCTTACACTTTGCCAAGAATTTCACTTGTAGTGTTTTACTAAGAAGAGGGCATCTGTAACCTCCTTCCTGGCACAAAACCAAACTGCATTTGAACTAACACTCATTCTGTCACTTTTATAACTTGATCCATCAGTTTTATTCCTCTGTACTGAGAAGAAAGACATGGAAGCTGAAAGAGCTTACAATCGGCTGCCAATTCAGAGATCACCACTGTTGAGTCCATTTGTGTATATATATATTATTATCATCAGGTTATAATAATCCTTTCCTCTACTTTCCCATAAAGCCAGATCTGCCCTTCTTTACCTCTTCCCCTTTTTCTATTACTTAATTTTGCTTTATCTTTCTTTTTCATATTTATGTAATTATTAATGGTTTTAAAGCCAACTTTGCGAGTTCAACCACATGTATTTTGTATGATCGTTCTATAGCATCAACCACTGATATCAATGAATTGAAGTAATAAATATTTACAATTTTCATAAATTCCTGTTATAGTTACTTTTGGGACACCCCGTGTGTGTATACACACACACACACACACACACACACACACAGGGTGTCCCAAAAGTAATATATATATATATATATAATTATAACCAAAGAATACAATAGATTAGAAGCACTCAACAGTATTTTCCTGGAGTTTTTAATATTATTCAAAATGTTAATAAATGAAAAATATTCTCATAATCAAAATATATATTTTATTATACATATTTCAAAGGTACTATGGTGTTTAAGTACGTTTTCATCAGACAAAATATATGATTTGATACGTGACATGCCCCTACGGTTTTGATTATTCAATTCCAGTACTGCCAATACTGAAAAACGTAGCAGTATGTCACATCAAATCATATATTTTGTCTGATGAAAACGTACTTAAACATCATAGTACCTTTGAAATATGTATAATAAAATATATATTTTGATTATGAGAATATTTTTCATTTGTTAACATTTGAATAATATTATGTTAACTTTGCCTTTCATCCTTACGGGGTCGATAAAATAAAGTACCAGTAAAACACTGGGTAATTGCTGGCCTTGTGACAAAAGTAGAAACAATTATATATAATTATATATATATAATTATATATATATAGATCCAAGTTTGTGTGTATATATATATGTCTATATGTATAATTTTTGTTTTCTTAGTTGACTAATTCATTCCATTTTTATTGGTCATATGGCTTTCAGCTAACACTCCTAATCCTATATATTGCAACCTATATTTTGGTTATTTACTGAAGTCTTGGTAATAAGATATAACTTAACATAAGAATTTTTGAGCTAGAAATTACAGAGGAGCAGTAGTTTATAAAAAATAAAAAGCAAAATTCTGAAAATTTTTATATTAAAAAAATATAATTTAAAAGTTAATAGGAAATTCAGCAGAACAATTTCTCTGATTTCAAATTGCTCTGTTCTTTTTAAAATGAGACAGCATATATATATAATAATCATGATCATTTAATGTCCAGTTTTTCACGCTTGCATGGATTAGATGAGTTGTCACATTATGAGACCAACATGTTCACACAGATCTATAATTTATATTGGTTTCTAAGGCTGGATGGCCTTTCTAACACCAACCAGGTTAAAGTGTAGACAGGATGCTTTTTATTGTGGTACCGAGATGAACACCTAAACAGGGTGGGCTCAGTAATTTTAAGTCATGTCACCAACACGACCACCTTATAGATGACGAAGGACCATGACAAGTGGAGAGATGCTGTGCTGAATAGGACCCGTCCCACCCTTGCAAGCAGGGAAAAGCGGACGTAAAATGATGATATAATATAGAGAGGAGAATACGTGAAGAGAATGTGTTTTCAATTACAGGAGCAATATTACCACTAAAGTGAAGAACAAAAACTACGAATGGTACAGGAAATGCATTATAATTAAAAAGATTAATTAAAATGGAAAATGCACCTTCATAACTATGACACCTGTACAGAGTCAAAGAGAGAATCTTTCACCAAAATAGTGTAAGAATCATATTTTCCCATGGATCTTCAGCAGGTGTAGAGAAAATACGTCCCTCACTTCTAAATAGAAATTAGGTAACTGATCTGTAGTACGTGGGGAGAGAAAAGGAAAAATACGCGTGTCAGACAGTAGCTAGTAGCCTGAATGGAAAAAGAAAACTGCTAGGAATGGCAGGCTATAACCATTCAAATTACACTGTGCTCAACAAACAGAGAAATTCATAAGGAGCTAAATTATCAAATGAAGTAACAGTAAAGGACTCGCGTTTTTCCTTGTAATTAACGAGCTCATTAAATTACAGGGATAAATACAAGTCCTTTACCCGATTGCTTCATTTGATACATACATATATATATATGCTTGTGTGGAAAATGAACGTAAAACGGTGATGATGACGATGTATGTATATGTGTGTGTGGGTGTATATATATATGTGTGTGTGGGTGTATATATATATCTCATTAGCAGTGGCAAAGTGCCCAGGTCTCGCTATTGTGCAACGTTGTTGTTCATATACATTTATCACACAGTCTTTCATTTTGAGGGAAAAACCTTTTATAGTTAGTTTAATCTGAACTTTCTCAAACCCATTCTCACACTGGTTACTGTGCTTTCAGAACACCCTCCTCTACTGCTAATTTGGTCAGCCAGCTAACAGAAACTATCTATTACTACAGAGCCATCTGGGCATTTGAAGGAGCTAATATCCTGTGGACACTTGCTACTTACTTGCACCTCATGCTGCAAAACACTTGTTGCCTAGCTTCTCTCATAGCATCCTGGTAGACTTCTCTACTACCCTATTTTGCCATTCCTTCCAAGCTTGCTTTTTGGCCTTAATTCTATCTTCCTATTCCACCAGCAAGTCACTCTCCTTTCCCCTAGAGACTTACTCCAACCACAGATTTCATTTGTGCCTTCAGTAGGTTATTTTATGTCTCTATTTGCTCTTCCTTTCTGTCGAAGGTATCAATCAACATACTTCTAAATTTGTTACTGGTTGATGGGTCTTTTAACATTCTTCTTCTCTAGGTTGTCTTCTGTTGCCAGGTTCTTCTAGCTCTGACTATAAGGTCATTAACTACTACGTTATGTTGAGAGGTGCAATCTTCACTACGGAGGGACTTTGTGTTTACAACAGTCCCTATGTCATGTCTTCTGATAAGAATGAAATCTATCTAGCTTGTGTGCTCACCTGATCTACAGGTGATTAAGTGGTTGTCTTGTTTTTTGAAGTTCATTTTACAGATATAGGTCATTTGCGTCACAGAATTATATATATGTATATATCATCATTTTACGTCCGCTTTTCCCTGCTTGCAAGGGTGGGATGGGAACTGATTCTGGCTTGATTTCTACAGCTGGATACCCTTCCTAACACCAACTTCATTTACAGTGATTGCTGGGTGCTTTTTTTTCCATGGCGCCTACACGTCCACTTTACAGTGTGGGCTGGGTGCTTTTTTGCCGTGGCACTTCCACGACCACTTTGCAGTGGAATGATAGGGACCCAGTCCTATCATCTCATTTCTACAGCTGAGTAAACTGGAGCAATGTGAAATCAAGTGGTCTTTCTCAAGGAAACAACACATCACCCCGGTCTGAGAATTGAACTCACAACCTTTTGATTGCAAGGCCAATGCTCTAACCACTAAGCCATGTGCCTCCATGTGTGTGTGTATACGTGCGTGTGTGTGTATATGTGTATATATGTGTATGTGTATATGTGTATATGTGTGCATATGTGTGTGTGCGTATATATGTGTGTATATATATGTGTGTGTGTGTGTGTGTGTATATGTGTGTGTGTGTGTGTATATATGTGTGTGTGTGTGTATATATGCGTGTGTGTATATATGTGTGTGTGTGTGTGTATGCGTGTGTGTATATATGTGTGTGTGTGTGTATATGCGTGTGTGTATATTTTGTCCATTTTCTCTTCACATTTATGATTATTGTATAGCTATGATTGACTAACTATTTTTAAAATGCTTTCAGTCATTGAACAAATCTGGTAATGGTGAGACACCACAAGTATACATATACTTATGTGTCTATGTGTATCTTGTTATTTTGTATATATATATATATAAAGGTTATCATATACATAAAATTAAATTAAAGATATATATATGTTGCAACTGTTCACTTTTAAGTTCAATGAAGAATTAATAAATTAAAATCAAAAGATCAGCATTATATATATATATATAATTCTCAGGCTGAGACTTATACCTAGTAGGCAACACCTTCCTCAACCTTCTCCCTTCTCATACACATCCCTTTGTCGTAACCATCCCTCCCCTATTACCGATGTTCCCCCCCGCCCCCTCCAGTTCCAAGACAAAAGTGCCCAGTCCCCACTGTAAAGTGGTCGTGTTGGCGACACGACAAAAAGTGCCCAGTCACTGTAATGTGGTCATGTAAATGACATGATAAAAGCACCTGGCACACATTGTAAATGTGGTTGGCGTTAGGAAGGACACCCAGCTGTAGAAACCAAGCCAAAATATGCCCTGAGTGAATTAAACATGGTTCCTGACCTGATTTTCTCCCTAAGGGTCAATCCGTCCTACCCATGCTAGTTTGGAAGATTGATGTTAAACGATGGTGATGATGATATATATATGTGTGTAGATTTGATGTGTGTGTGTATATATATGGTAT
>CAXHJY010001530.1:187500-190000 GCA_964016885.1 Eledone cirrhosa | reverse complement strand
TTAGCAATATTATCCTTAACTTGTAAATTAAAAGGAGCATTATACCAAGTAACCCGTCTATTACGGTTTCTATGTTGTTTATTATTTTTATTATTTTTATAGGTTGTATCGTGATTTTTACTAGGAGGATTAATGTTAATGATCTCACCACAACTATTTTTAGTTATATTTGTAGATTTAGGTGTTTTATCTTTTTTATTAGGAGTTTTATTATTAATATTTATTATAGTTGTATGATGAGTAGTTTTTTGAGGGTTACTATACTTTATATTAGAAGATTTAGTATTTTGGGGTATATTGTGGGTGGCATTTAGGTGTGTACTTTTCATTTGGTGTTTGTTGGTAATATTATGTTGTATGCTTTCAGTATTTTTAGTAGAAGGTATATACTCTAATCTATTTTTGTGGCCACTTCTATCTAGAGCTTCATTATAAAAGGTCGCATTTTTATCAAATACATCTTGGTTAGAAGAAAGGTTAGAAATTCTAAGTGATATATTATATGCAAGGTTTTTAAGGATAGATTTAGGGTGATTAGATTGTGAGTGTATGTAATGTAAGTTTTGGTTAGGTTTATGGTAAGGTTGGTAGATACCCGTAGCTAAATCTAAAGTTATATCTAGGAAATTTACTACTTTACTTGTTTTTTCAAAAGTAATATTAAGATTATAATAGTCTTTAAGGAAAGTTCTAATATGTTTTTTGTTTTTTTCGATTTCTGAAAGGCTAAGGTTGTTAGAAAGAAGAAGACAGTCATCACGATATAAACCACCTTTGAGGTGGGGAAAAGAGGCATTTATGTTGAAAAGGAGAAAGAGGCCCACAAGATCAGTAATTTGGGCGGAATCGCTTGAACCCATAGTAATATCAAAAAGATTACTGTATGTGTTTCTGGTCCAGTATTCATTCTGAAATTCAATAAGTGTTAGTCTAGCATGTGTAATAATGTTAATGTCATCCAAAGTTAAGTTAGATCTATTTTTAGCAAATATCAATGCTTTGTTCAGGAGTATAGGTGATATAGAAGAATAGTAATTATCTATATCAAATTGTAGGAAAGAAGCAGAAGATTTACACCTAATATTTTTAAACCAGTTAATTACCTGGGAGGTGTTTTCCCAGAGTGGTAAAATAACGTGTTTTCTTATTTGTGGGATGACTCTATCTAAAATTTTTTTGCTAATTATTCCAATATCTGATTTGGAGGGACATATAAGTCTAATAGAAGGATTAGAGTTAAAGTTAGATTTGTGATCTTTCAGGTTGAAGTGTGGTCTTTTCAACCTGAAAGATCACAAATCTAACTTTAACTCTAATCCTTCTATTAGACTTATATGTCCCTCCAAATCAGATATTGGAATAATTAGCAAAAAAATTTTAGATAGAGTCATCCCACAAATAAGAAAACACGTTATTTTACCACTCTGGGAAAACATCTCCCAGGTAATTAACTGGTTTAAAAATATTAGGTGTAAATCTTCTGCTTCTTTCCTACAATTTGATATAGATAATTACTATTCTTCTATATCACCTATACTCCTGAACAAAGCATTGATATTTGCTAAAAATAGATCTAACTTAACTTTGGATGACATTAACATTATTACACATGCTAGACTAACACTTATTGAATTTCAGAATGAATACTGGACCAGAAACACATACAGTAATCTTTTTGATATTACTATGGGTTCAAGCGATTCCGCCCAAATTACTGATCTTGTGGGCCTCTTTCTCCTTTTCAACATAAATGCCTCTTTTCCCCACCTCAAAGGTGGTTTATATCGTGATGACTGTCTTCTTCTTTCTAACAACCTTAGCCTTTCAGAAATCGAAAAAAACAAAAAACATATTAGAACTTTCCTTAAAGACTATTATAATCTTAATATTACTTTTGAAAAAACAAGTAAAGTAGTAAATTTCCTAGATATAACTTTCGATTTAGCTACGGATATCTACCAACCTTACCATAAACCTAACCAAAACTTACATTACATACACTCACAATCTAATCACCCTAAATCTATCCTTAAAAACCTTGCATATAATATATCACTTAGAATTTCTAACCTTTCTTCTAACCAAGATGTATTTGATAAAAATGCGACCTTTTATAATGAAGCTCTAGATAGAAGTGGCCACAAAAATAGATTAGAGTATATACCTTCTACTAAAAATACTGAAAGCATACAACATAATATTACCAACAAACACCAAATGAAAAGTACACACCTAAATGCCACCCACAATATACCCCAAAATACTAAATCTTCTAATATAAAGTATAGTAACCCTCAAAAAACTACTCATCATACAACTATAATAAATATTAATAATAAAACTCCTAATAAAAAAGATAAAACACCTAAATCTACAAATATAACTAAAAATAGTTGTGGTGAGATCATTAACATTAATCCTCCTAGTAAAAATCACGATACAACCTATAAAAATAATAAAAATAATAAACAACATAGAAACCGTAATAGACGGGTTACTT
>CAXHJY010001530.1:175000-177500 GCA_964016885.1 Eledone cirrhosa | reverse complement strand
ATATATATATATATATATATATATATATATATATATATATATATATATATATATATATACATATATATATATTTATATATATATATATATATATATATACATATATATATATTTATATATATAAATATATATATATATACATATATATATATTTATATATATAAATATATATATATATACATATATATATATTTATATATATAAATATATTTATATATATTTATATATATATGTATATATATATTTATATATATAATATAATATATATATTTATATATATATATTTATATATATATGTATATATATATTTATATATATAAATATAATATATATATTTATATATATATATGTATATATATATTTATATATATAAATATAATATATATATTTATATATATATATTTATATATATATATGTATATATATATATATGTATATATGTATATATATATATAAATATATATACAGAGAGAGAGAGAGAGAGAGAGAGAGAGAGAGAGAGAGAGGGGGAGAGATTTTGAGTTTATGTTGGGTGTATACCAACACCTCAATATGCAGGCTGGAGCACTCGACGAAGTGCGCAGGTTGGTTTGGTTAATCCGGAGCAGTGTAAAATAAAGTTAAATAAAAAGTCAAATGATTAAAATTTAGCTTCGTTTATTACTGCTATATATATTTCAGTGACAGCCATCTTTGGCTGTGACCTCTTCAGGCAGTTTGAATTAGTATGGTATAGACATGTACATATATTGTCAATACTCTGATATGCCCTGTTCCTGGTTGGGTTGTTATTTCTCTGAGGAACTTGAATCATATGAATTCAAACAAACGAATTTCAGTGTCAGAGGTCCTCTTCTACTCTAATTGGTCAGTTATTAGAACATTCCTCATTCTAAGTGTTGTTATTGTTGGAGTTAGTTTAAAAATTGATAAAATGGCAGAAGGGACAAGGTGTTAAAGGAACAAAATAACAAAAAAGTGTCAAACTTTCCATTGGTCAGTTCTGAGAGCATTCCTCAGTCAGAAGTCTTTCTGGGGTGAGGCTCCCTGTAGTGTTTTTGTTTGCTATTGTTAAGTACATTTGACCTCTACCATTATTTTGGTAGTGTTGTTGGTGTTGTGGTCAGCTTATATCTTGTTGCTGCTAACAATTTAGAAGTATCCAGTGTGTGTTTTATCTTCATCCCTCCTGCCACCATCTCTCATAGTGGTGGTGGTGGTGGGGTGGGGTGGGGGGTTCTTACATGTATATGAAGAAATATAAGGCAATAAATGAAGAAAACAGAAAATAAATAGATAATATAATAAAATAATTAATATAATTTGTATAATTTGAAAATAAATAAATAAATAGAGAATAAAGAATAAAGAATAAATAAAAAATTGGTGAAAAAGTAATGAAAATGAATATGGAGAAGTGAAAAATAGTGTAGGATAAAGTGTATGTGTGCTATAACCAATCTCAAGGTCAGAAATATGCTGGATAGATTGGTATGAAGACAAGATGTTAAGATAAGATAATCAAACTAAATAAATGTGTTTGTGTTATCATCAATCTCAACTTAAAAATAAATATAAGGTGATACAGTGAAGAGGGCAGGAAACAAATAACAAATTAATAAAGAGAAATCAAGATTTCAAATTGGAACTTGAAAATCAGAAATCTAGTAAATTAAAAAGTGTTTGTGTTATATAGATGTTGGCCAAATTATAATAGCTGTGTCCAATTCTATCTCTAGGCTAACATGGTGTCTGCTCAGCCTGGGTTGTTCCCTATGGCTTGAGGGCAGTTCACAACCTAGGGTGTTGTTACTGCCAATATAGCTTGAGGGGGGTCTGGCCGAGAGGTGTTTTCATGTTCTGTAGAAGTCTCTATAGCTTGAGGGGAGTTCACATCTTCTTGTGTTGCTACTGTCCATATATCTTGAGAAAGGTCCCGGCTCTAAGGTGTCTGCATGTCCCGAAGAAGTCGGTTCTGAGGTTTATCAGGCCGCTTCCACCTCTTAGTATCTCGAGGGTCTCGTTCAGGCATAGTTTGCATATGCAAGATCCCCATTTATCGGGTGGTACTTTCCTGATTATGTACCAGGCCAGAGAGTATGGGGTCCTATCCAGCTTAAGCTTCCAGATCAGGTCGGAGAGAGCTGTGCTTTTCCTTTTGGCCTCCTTCTTGAATGAATGGTGATGGTTGTACCAGCGGTCTTTAAAGCTCGTTGATGTGGCTCCTATGTAGAGGTGTTCGGAGTTGGGGGTTTTAACCCTACAACTGTATACTAGGTTCTTCTTGAGGCATTCATTACCAAGGGGGCATGATTCGGGGTTTCTGCAGTTGCAGAGGGTGGTCGGCCTCTGCGTGCCTAGATTAGGGTTGCCGTTATGTGTTACATGTTGGTCTTCCCCCAGGCTCGGTGGGGGGGTCCTCGGGTCTGTTTGGGTTTCTTGGGTGGGCTCTGGGTCCCCCCTTCCCTCCTTTCACATGGTTCTGCTGAGTGTTTGTATT